>CAMZMU010000044.1:1903005-2013826 GCA_947311845.1 Poa pratensis | reverse complement strand
CCCGATTGAAACTGATTCAGATGAAGATTCAGCGCCAGTAAACTCCTATTCATTATTGAAAGGACCAGCATGTTTTGGAGAGGAAATACGGCTCACTCGTTTCCCCCGAACTTCGACGAGTCGCAGCGAGTCACCACCTATCGCAGTGACCAAGACCCTGCCTTATGGATAGAAGATACGAGGCAAGCATGACAGGGCTGATGTGACTCAAGAAATACGTGCAAATACTTCCACTTGGCAATACAGGGAGAAGCTAGGGATTGGCTGTTAAGGCTGCCATCAAAATCAATAAGCACATGGGAAGACTTGAAGGACAAGTTCATCGCAGATTCCAAACAGAAGATATGAAAAACCTTAGACAATGCATTCAAAAAGAGGACGAATCAAGCGGCGACTGGATCAAGAGAGTCGCGGAGATCCTTGGCTCCGCCAAAAACTTAACAGTACAAGCTGCAATACAAGCTATGAGAAAGAACTGTAGATTTGAGCCGCTGGTGCACAAATTAAGTCGCGCTGAGCACAAGATTGATAGTTTCGACCAGCTTTTGGCAACGGCTGACAAGTATGCAAAGACAGATAGAGGGACAGGCGGCTTATCACAGAACCCAACGGGAAACTGCCAGTCGCGAAGACAGAACGTCGCGCACACCAGATGCAGGAGCAAGGGAGTGATAAGGCCTTACCCCTAATAACTGCAAGGGGATCTTCGACGTGCCTTGCGACTTACATCGCAGGAGAGATGGCAGGCCAGCGGGTCACACAAAGGCGCAATGTCATTATTACCGGAGGTGGAAAGAAGGCGACACGCCAGATACAGCTCGCAGCAGATCGATGCACCACAAGAATAAATCTAGCTCTCATCAAGAGCCTGACGTTTTACCTAGAAGAAACATAGGACAGTTTCATACAGTGGAGGTACAAACGACGGATGGAAGCCGGAAGACGTCAGATTTCAACGCCAGAAAGGTATCGTCGCTGGACAGAGCAATCGGTTATTTGGAGTCGCGGCGATCACCCCCAGAAGTAAGAGATCCAGGACAGCCAGCTCTGGTGGTCACGCCAGAAGTCGCGGGATACAAGTTAAGTAAGGTCCTAATGGACGGAGGAGGAAGAGTAAACATCCTATATCAAGACACGCTCCGAAGAATGAATATACCCGAGACAAGGCTGCGACCATCCAGGAAAGAAATTCAAGGAATAATCCCAGGAGCTGTTACGCGACCAATCGGAAAGATAACACTTGAAGTTAGCTTTGGAACAGAGCGGAACTTCCGCACAGAGCTCCTAGACTTTGAGGTTGTAGCAGTCAAAAGCTCATATCATGCAATCTTTGGAAGAGAAGCCTATGTCAAATTTACCGCTCGCCCCTGCTACGTCTACCTACAGTTAAAGATACCAGGACCAAACGGTGTTATTACAATATATGGAGACAGACAGAGAGCGTTAGAATGCGAGAACGCAGGCTCAGTACTCGCAGAAGAAGCTTGTATCGCCAACTCTTCACATGGATATCAGTCGCAGATCGGTGATCGCAGCTCAAAACGAGTCGCGTTGGAGGTACCGCGGAAGCGGCCAACAGGATGCAGCCACCGGATGGTAAATACCCACCGAGAAGTCGCGCATCAGCAAGATAATGCCCCAGAGGTCGCCTTGATACAAAAAGAAGACAAGAGATGGCGCATGTGCATAGACCCAGCCTCGATCAACAACCCCAGCCAAAGGGGCTCAGTTATCGTGAGACCTTACAAAGCAAACTCAATCAACATAAGTCGCAGCTCAGTGCGGCTGATCGCCAACAAAGTTGCTCTCTGCTTCAACATGAGATATACATCGGAGCTATCATGCTCGACCCGAGTCGCTTTAGCGACTCAAAATTGAACCAATCAGGTGTTCAACCCACTCCGTTAGGAGTATTAATTCGCAACTAAGTGCGATGAGTATCAAGTATGCATGGCCTGCGGGGAATAGAAAACCCGCATTAAAGGGCCTGCATCATCATGTAACACCCTGTAAAACATCGAGTGATTATGAAATAAAGCCGGCACCCTTGACATTCAAGGGTTTGTCGTTTCGCCTCAACTATCATTGAGTCGCTGAGTCTTTTGAATTTCATATATCACTGACCCTTGAGGGCTCCTTACGAGCATCGCGAGTACCAATCGCACCTCAAATTTTGCCAAACTAGTGGCAATCCTTAAGCTAGAAGCGTCTTGCATTATGCGACCAAAGTACTGGGGTGTGGCGTCAATCGAGCTTGATTGCCTATCATGGCCGCTCTCGACCCTGAACACACATGTTCCTAGGAAATACTGAGCCGCGCGAGCGTCTACTTAATGGAATTATCAAGAAAAGAACCTGCTTATAGGTCACAAAAATACAGTTTATGATACATGAATATCTTACAGACTAACGGGCATGTCCCACATTATTTATTTTTCCTCTTCCGAGCAACAGGAGTGGGAATTGGCGCGGCTTGTCTCGCAGTTGCAGTCGCAGGTGTCCTAATAATCAGGGCGCCGCCAGACGAAGCAGAAGGGCCACCAGATACTGTTGCTGGAGTGGCAGCCCGAGATGACTCAGCTCCTGAGGACTTTTCCTTGACACTTGCTCCCATCAAGATTGAATTTATCAAGATAAGTGCCCAAGTCTAAGTTATCAACAAATTTGTGGCATACCCGCGCATCCCTTTCCAGATATCGAAGTACTCGCTTATTGGCAGTTCAGTATCATCTGCGCTCATCGCCAGGCCGTGGCGAGCAACCTTGCCAACATCTATCTCTGGATAATATGCTCGAAGCAATGTCAAGACATGCGCGGCTCCGGCGCGAGCAGAGGATCGTTTCCAATCAGAGACATAATGTGGAGCCTTGAGCAGTTTATTATCCAATACTCGCAAGATGTTGGGCCATCAGTCGCAGGAGTGATTACCGTCATAACTTCCTTGGTAACCTTTAAGAAGCGCTGGCTGAGGTCAGACAGATATACCAGTTGATCCTTCAAATTGGAGCGGGACACTGGGGCCTCAGGTCCTATGTCAAAGAAAGAAAAGGCAAGAAACAAGTCAGAGACTAACGAGTGGTTACCCAAAATATGTATGATTAAAGGAATACAAGACCAACCAGCAAGCTGCAGGACGGCTGATTTGACCATGGAGCCAAAACCCTCAAAGGCTTTGAGCAGCGAGTTATATTTTTCATCTCGCGCGGCGAGTTCCTTTGCGTGGTCCCCTTCAGGCGATCAATCAATTCAGTTTAAGAGCCAGCCTTCTCGCAAAGATTAATGACCTCGTCTTTCTCCATGAGTCGTGCTGCATATCAGCTTCAAGTTCTTTAAATTGCTCTTCGCAGGAGTCGAGTTGACCTTTGAGAGATTTTATTTCCTGATCTTGGTCCCTAATGACCTCATTATGCTGCTCCAGGCGAGACTGCATCATTTCAGGATGGTCTATGGAAATGCCTTTACCCTTTATTGAGCCAGAAGCATCAAGCAAGGACAGTTCACGCTGAAAACAAACAGAGCAAAACATAGGTAAATTATCCAGGAATTTGGGGGCTCGAGATTTGAAGCAGGAAAAGAATCAACACCCCGTGCGATGACACAAGGTTTTGATCCTTGGGGGCTACGGTATATATACCTGGCGACTTGAAGAAAATTGCTCAACTAAGCCGCAGCAGAGCAGCATGCTTGTCTCCAGCAGAAATTATGGCATCTGCGATTGACTTAGAACTATTTCCTGGAGCTGGAATTCTATTTTCAGTAGATATCCTACCAGCAGCAGGAGTTGTGGATGGAGCTGCGGCTGGAGTCGGGCAGGAGCCGCGTCTGCAATACCTTCCTCCAGGGAGGGCCTTGGTTGAGTCGCACCATTACTGTTTCCCACGTTTTCATCAGCAGCATCATCCTCGCTCATAGCTTGCTGAGAAGAAGTGGGATGGGAATTAGACTTGGGAGCCTCTTCAGACATGCCCTGCAAAACATTGATGGGTTAATAAGCTGACCTAGCAGAGCCGCAACATTAAAAGGAAGGCGAACCATACCCAGAGGCGACACGGATACTCTTCATCAGGCAACCAGAGAAGGAGAAGATAAACCTTGCAAATCTGAACCTACAGAGTATGAAAAGAAGTAGTGATCAGCAATTCCTTGCCAGAAATACGTAAAACAAAAAGAGAAGAGAAAGTCGCAAACAATTACCCGAGCTTATTGAGAAGCAATCCTCTGCAGCAGTTCGGAAGAAAAAGTAGCCTTGTTGGGATCAGCAAGTTTTAAAGATTTGGCAGCTCTTGTTTCTGCCAGTAATGCCAAGGCTTTGCGACGTTTCTCAGGCTGCGTGGGGTCTTCTGAGCTCTGGCATAAAATACGTTTCGAGGACCTGCGAGGCACCTCAGGAAGTTCCAGGAAAGGTGTATTTGGAGTCGAAGACAAAAGAGCGTCGGCCATTTGTTGTTCCTCTTCAGAAGCACTACCCTCGTGCATAACTGTATCTTCGTCAAAGGCTGCGGCTTGCCTTGACGACTCAGCCACGGATCCTTGGTTCAAGTCGACGTCCTCTGAAGGAAGAACCCAGAAATAGGGATCGATCTGAAAAGGAGCTCAGGTCAGAAATAATCAATTTTTGGGAAGGAATTTTCGAGGAAACAAGTGACAAGTAAACATTACCACAAAAGGCTTGTGCTCAGCCCAGAAGGGAGCAAGTCCGACGTTGTCATACGAGTCAATATCCTCGTCCGTCACTCGGCGAATGAAATTTATCCACTCCCCTTTGTCCCAATCTTCAGGGCAAGTGCGATCGACGTCATTTGCATGACAAGTGAAATCCATCATAAGCCGCGAGCGGCGACTCACAGGCTGAATCGCCATTAGTCCAGCAAGATATGAGATCTAATCCAGTGAGACCATGGAGTGTCAGCGCTCTCACCTTGTCTAGAAGGGATTCGACAAAGGGTAACGAAGAAGGATCAGGTTTGGAAAACAAGCATCGGTAGCCTCGAAGGGAAGAGGAGACCAAGGAGGGAGGGGAATTTCACCCTCAGGAGAAGTGTTTTTACAATAGAGAATGTCCTTTGCCACTCCTATATCTTCTTGGCAAGAGCTAGTTTTGGGAAGATACTACCCCTACGGCGTTGGAAGGAAATGGCGCCGCATTGGAGAAAAGGACCATCTGTCGTTTCCCTTTGACTATTGCAATTGAAAGAGCAAGCCAGAAATCTATTGAAGGCGGGATGCCCAGATAATCTTCGCAGAGGACGTGGAAGTTGCTCACTTGCAACATCGAATTAGGGCCAATATCATGGAAGCAGACCTAACCGCTGCATCAAGGAGCGGAAGAAGAGAGAGCCTGGGGGTTTGAACCCGTGCTCAACATGCTCCGCAAAAATCACTATTCTCCTGGTTGAGGATTGGGGATTACCTCCTCGCCAGCCGCCCGCCATTTGCATTGATCTTTTGGCGGAAGAAGGCCCCGTGCAGATAGGGATTCCAGGAAATCTTCGTCGACCCACGAGCCTTCCCAGTTGCACTTGCGGCGAGACATTTTTCTCGGATCAACGGAGATATCCACCGAAGGATTGTGAGTACGAGAAGCGAGATTGGAGGCGGCGGAAAGGGGTAGCGGATGCGTAATACAGGACTTGATGCAGAACGCCGGGAAAACGATGAGTCAAGATAAATAACCCAGACGTGGAAAACGTTTAGATCTGAAAATCAACCGTCAAGAAAGGATAAGTCGCGTTCTTGAGTCGCCAAGAAGAGTTATAAGCCGCAGATTGGAAACAAGGAAAAGCACGGCCTAAGCATTCAAGATTAAGAAGTACTATGAAGTTCAGGCCATGCTTGGGGGCTAATGTCGGGGGAATACTTTCTGGATTAACCCGCGGCCCAGTGCGACTTAACTTACTCGCACGGATGAAGGCCCACTTGGGAGCAAGCCCAATATTGAACCGCCATAAGGAGAAAGATCTAGAAGACAAATCCCGGAGGACGTGAAGACCAAGTAGTCTCCGAGTAGGCCTCTGTGGATGTATTCCTTATGGAGAAGTTTCCTTTTGTAACCTAGCGAGCCTCTGTGTATATAAAGAGGACTCGCAGGACTTAGAGCGGGTCAAGCTATCAAGCCCCAAACCCTAGCTCATACGGCGAGTACCAGATCGGATCGCCTCCATTGTAACACCTCGATTATCATATCAATACCAATCTAGGGTAGGCAGGAAGTAGGTCTTTTACCTCACATTGAGGGGGCCGAACCTGGGTAAATCTGTGTTGATCTTTGTTCCTGCGATCCCAAGCTCGGAGATGCTTGACTCGCGTAATCCCACACCTACGAAGTCATCTATGACACCTGACGTGACAAACCCACGACAGTTGGCGCCCACCGTGAGCCCCGTTCCAAGGCGATCCACGACAGGAACGCCGAAGCTCGGGAGGAGGCGGAGGCCAGTGCCAAGGTGGCCAAGACAGGCCTGCTGAGGCTCGGAAGAGCGCGGAGCCCAGTGCTCCGCCTGTGCGGCGGATGCCGAAGAGGAAGTGGGTCGACACTGCAGCGTAAGTCTTGTACTTCCCTTCTTTTTTGATGTTATTCTTGTGTGGCCCTCTCGAGGGGTTTCTGAACTTTTTCCCTCTCCAGGCGCCCCGAGGAGCCGAAGCGGCCGAGGCTCCGGAGGATTGGAGCGATCTCCAGCGCTGCAGCAGCGTCTGCAGCGCCTACGTCTGAAGCAGTGCCTCCCGAGGCCTCCGCTCCTCATCCGAGACAGCGGCACCGCCTCCCAAGGAGGAGGAAGCTGAGGCGACGGCGCCGCCGACCGCGCGGCCTGACGCGGAGGAAGATGCGGCGAGGACCGTGTCGCCGGCGAAGGAGCGCGCGGCGGAGACAGCGACGTCGGCGGAGACGCGCGCCGATGTTGAGATGGAGGAGGCCACCGCGCCAACACCTCCACCAAACGCGGGCCCTGAGGCGCCGGTGGTGGATACTGAGGCCGCGGCAGGAGCGGCTTCAGCGGAGAGGAACCGATCCTGCCCCTGGAGGGGAGGAAGATGCACCCCAGGGGCAGAAGGATAGTAGGGTTGATGGCGAGGGCGCTCCGAGCCCCTAGAAAGCCCCCAGCGTGGATGAAGGGGGAGGCTCTCACCAAAGCCCCTAGGCGCGCCTCGAGACTACTCCGAGCCCAAGGCGTGACGTTCCGGAGTCCTCGGCAGGCGCCGGCACCTCCAGGCCTCCTGGCGATGTGTGGGCCTTGGTTTTGCAGGATCGGCGCCCGGTTGCGGTTTGTCGAGACGGCGTCTTTCGCTCGGCGAGGGAGGTGCATGACGGGCTCGAGGCCCAGCTCGTCGAGGAAGACCGTGCCAAGGCGGAAGAGGGCGCCGAGCTCGCGCGGGGCTGGACCTGCCTCCAGGAGACCGTGGCGCTGCCGCCGGAGGGACGAGGCGGCCCAGGCGCAGCGCAAGGAGGCGCTGCGCTTCGCTGAGGAGACCCGCGCCAGCGTGGTTGCCGAGGCCGAAGCGACCCTCGTGGACTTGAGCGCCAGACGCGAGGCTTTCGAGGCGGAGACTGAGGGCAAGCACCAGGAGTTGGCGGCGCGCGAGGCGGCAGTCGCCACCAAGCATCAAAAGATCGTGGTCCGCGAGGCGTCGATCATCGCCGAGTCAGAGACCGTGCGCCAGAACTTAGAGAAGTTCCGCGAGGACCTGCGCACTCGCGAAGGGCTGATTGTGCAGCGCGGGGCAGACCTCGACTCCCGCGAGTCTGAGCTGCGCAAGCGCGAGGAGCAGGTTGAGCAGATCGAGAGAGATCAAGCCGCGCAGCAGGAACACCTGGAGTCTCGTGAGAGCAAGGTGGCCCAGGACGAGGAATTCTACAAGAAACGCCTCGCGCAGACCAACGAGAACCTCCGCAAGAAGGAGGAGAAGATGAAGGAGGAGTCCGCGACCAAAGAGAAGCTCTTCCGCGACAGCTGCTCCAAGGAGTTCGCGAGGAAGGTCAAGCTGCAGGAGGAGCGCTTCACGAAGAATGCGACGAGCTCAACGCTCGCATCAGGGAGCTCGAGCAGCAGAAGAAGCGATTTGACTCTCGTCTCCAGGTTGATGTGGAGGCCCGGAAACGCGCGGAGCAGGACCTTGCTTCCTTGACGCAGGACATGAGCGAAATGCAGCAGCAGGTGGGGCCTGTTGTAGAGCTTGTCGAGGAGGCCCGGCAGAGCGCTCAGGCTGCGCGGGTCCTGTCGTGCCAGCGGGAACGCATGTTCCTCTCCCTGGTGAGCCGTGCGTGGACCGCCTGGGAGGTGAGGCCCCCGCACTCCCTGCCAAGGGGAATGCTGACGTCGCCACCTACCTCGGCTTCTTCGAGCAGCTCCTCACCAGCCTTGAGGAGTTGTGACGAACCTCGACGACCTGGTCGACAACGAGAGCCGCGAGCTCCTTGGCGTCGCGGTCGGCCAATCTTCGCCAACCTTGCGCATCTCCACCCCGCTTCGACTTTGCGACCGCGACGGAGCCCTGGATCGGAAGCTCGCCTCGAAGCTGGACGCCTCGGTGTGGGAGGACGTGGAGAAGTACGTCCAGCGCTTCAAGAGGGTCGAGGATGACTCGCCAGGAGGGCGACGGCGAGGCAGGCGCTGAGGAGGAGGACGACGTGGTGTTGACGGCGATGACGACGACAGCCCTGCTGCTTAAGCCGCTCCGCAGAGTGATGTGCCTGGAGCACTAGTTATCTTAGGATTTGCTATTTCCATTTTGTAATGGTTTGTAAAGACACTTTTTTTATGCAAGTGTGAGCGCCCCTCGGGAGGCCTTTTATCTGTTTCCTCATGTCTTTTTCGCTCTACGTCGTTAGGACCCTGCTTTCAGCGCAAATAGCACCGCCGCTTCGGTATGCCGGAGTCAGGGCTCGACAAGGCCGGGGGGTGCGTAAGGCTTAGAGAGGTAAGAGCTCTCGAGGCGATGCTCGGGAGCTCCCCTTTGACGTGCAAGCAGCCCATGAGGCGTAAGAGAGAAAAGAGAGGCTCGAGGGGCGACAAAACCAGCGAGAGGGAAAAACTCGTGAGGCGTAAGTTCTGGACTTAGCTTTGCGAGACGTTTGCCTCGTAGAGGGTGTTGTGTTCCCTGGCGAGGCGTTTCCCCTCTCGAGGTTGCCTGAGGCTGGTTTGGAGCTCCGCAGCCCTGTAGGCGTCTTGTTCCCTGCGTTGGAGAGAGGCATACCCACAAGCAATGCACGGTTGTACAACTCATGCGCGCTCATAGATTTCCTCATGGTATCTCACGAGGAGAGTAAGCACCAAGGTCCTTGGTGAGGTGACGTGCATGGGAGCTAGCCCATGAGTCAGAGCTCTTTGGTGAGATAACGGTCGTGGGCGGAGAACCACGAGTTAGAGCTCGGATCCTTTGGGTTTTGCGATGCTGCTGGGATGCTCCCGAGACACAGGCACCGTGCTCAGCCCCCGCTCGCGAGGTGCGCATGGGGAAAAATGTGAGCGCGAATGAACGTAAGAAAACAACTCACCAAGCAATATTACATAACGGCGCCGAGGCGCAAAGGTTCATGATGACCTGAAATTGTTCATTACACTTGGCGAGGCCAAGACAAAGTCCGCCATGTCTGGGCATGGGGTTCCACATGGAGTGGCTGAGGCTTCTCGCGGCCCGTGGCGACGCGTTGTAGAGAGCTCTCAGTGGAGATGGCCCTCGTGAAGGGAAAGCTTGGTGAAGCTGGGAGGTGAAGATGCGTGCTTCCCTCTTGAGACAAAAAATGCCTGCCGCGACGTGATCACGGGTAGAACTTGCGTAGATGCTCGATGTTCCACGGGTTTTTGACGGGTGCCGTCTTCCGTCTCGAGCCGTACCGCGCCGGGCCTGGCGATGTGCGCGACCCTGTAGGGGCCTTCCCACATGGGGAGAGCTTGTGGAGGCCCTCTCTGGAGAGATCCTCCTCAGGACGAGATCGCCTGTCTCGAGGGTGCGCGGGCGTATGTGGCGGCTGTGGTAGCGGCGCAGATCTTGTTGGTACTTTGCCGCCGGAGGGCGGCACGGCGACGTAGTCCATCGAGCAGCAGCAAGTCGTCGTTGTGGAGCTCCTCTTGATTGTCCTCGTTGAAAGCAAGGATCCGTGGGGACCCATGCTTGATCTCGGTGGGGAGGACTGCTTCAGCGCCATAGACGAGGCGAACGGCGTTTCTCCAGTGGGCTTCGTGGCGGTGGTGCGGATGGACCAGAGCACAGAGGGGAGCTCTTCAATCCAGTTCTTGCCGTGGGCCTTGAGGCGGTTGAAGCTTCTTGTCTTGAGGCCTTGAGCACTTCAGCGTTCGCTCGCTCAGCCTGCCCATTGCTTCGTGGGTGAGCCACCGAGGCGAAGCAGAGCCGGGTGCCGAGGCTCTCGCAGTAGGCCCTGAAGATGCCACTGGTGAACTGTGAGCCGTTGTCGGTGATGATGCGATTTGGCACGCCGAAGCGACAGGCCAGGCCTCTGATGAATTTCACCGCTGATCTCGCCGGGATGCTGCGCACCGCTTCGACCTCCGCCCATTTGGTGAACTTGTCAATGGCGACGTAGAGGTAGCGGTAGCCCCCGCTGGAGCGTGGGAATGGTCCCAGGATGTCCAGCCCCCAGACCGCGAAGGGCCAGGAGAGCGGGATGGTCTGGAGCCCCAGTGCAGGCTGGTGGACTTGCTTGGCGTGGAATTGGCATGCCTCGCAAGCCTGGACAACGGTGGTTGCATCTTGAAGCACTGAGGGCCAGTAGAATCCACTCCTGAAGACTTTCCCGCGAGGGTGCGTGATGATGAGTGGTGGCCACATTCTCCACTGTGTATGTCCTTGATCAGCTGGCGGCCTTCTTCAGGGGGACGCATTTTAGTGCAACTCCATTTGGACGCTTGCGGTACAGGTCTCCCTCGTGAAGGCAGTATGACTTGGCCTGTCGAGCAATTCTCTCTGCTTCTGCATCCTCTTCAGGGAGGACTCCGTCCCTGAGGTACTCCTTGAGCTCATCGATCCAGCCCGTCTCTTGATGTGTCATGGCCAACAGCAGGCGTTCTCCTGAGGGTGGACCGCAGCTCGGTGCTCCAGATGTTGGTGCTGGTGGGAGCTCTTCGTCGTGTCCATGCTGACGCTTCTTTTGGCTGTTTCACCGACGCCCTGGTGAGCCTTCCTCGAACACGCCTGCCTGCTGGGCTCTCTGCGATGCTCGCCTGGCGATGTCGTCGGCCTCCTGGTTCTCCCTTCGCGGGATGTGCCTGAGCTCCATCCCCTTGAAGTGCTTCTCGAGCTTGCGAACCTCCTCGAGGTAAGCGGCCATGTGACCGTCCTTAGGCGTGTAGCTCTTGTTGGAGAAGTTGACGAGGAGCTGGGAGTCGCCCTTGATGAGTAAGTGCTTGATGCCGAGGGCGATTGCGGCTCTGAGCCCGGCGAGGAGGCCCTCGTACTCGGCGATGTTGTTGGAGACCTTGTCAGTCGTGAAGCACAGCTGGACGGCGTAGTAGAGCTTGTCGCCCTTGGGTGAGGTCAGGACGACGCCAGCCCCTGCGTTCTGGCATGCGAATGCCCCGTCGAAGTGCATGGTCCAGTGGCTTGGCACTGTGTCTCCAGCTGGCGTGGTTTCTGCCTCATGAGGCTCTTCTTGCTGCGTGTCCGTCCATCGGCGACGAAGTCCGCCAATGCCCTTCCCTTGATGACCCTGGTGGTGTCGAAGCGCAGGCCAAAAGGTTGCAGCTCAATGTTCCACCCTGCGACGCGATCAGTGGCGTTTGGGTTGCGCAGGATTTGCTCCAGAGGGAATGATGTGACCACCGTGATGGGGTGGCCCTGGAAGTAGTGGCGCAGCTTCCTGGAAGCGATGAGGAGCGCGAGGAGGAGCTTCTGCTGCATAGTGTACCGCTCGCGAGCGTCTCGCAGCACCGTGCTGACGAAGTAGACGGGATGCTCGACGAGCGTTGTCGATGGTGATGCAGCACTGGGCTCCTCGGGAGCCTTGTCGAGCTCTCTTGAGGACCCTCGGCGAGGGTGCCTTCTGGTTGCGCGGGCTCGACATGAGGCTCGGGCCTGAAGAGGGTGCTTCCTTATCGGGGGATCTGGGCTTGGCGTGGCGTGTCCTTCTTGGCGAGGACTGGCTCTTCCCTTTCTGCCACCAAGGCTGCGCTCACTGTTTGTGGAGTGGCTGACAGGTACAGCTTCAGATGCTCGCCGGCCTTGGGGCAACCATGACAGGTGGGCTAGCCAAGTACTTCTTCAGGTCTTCAAATGCTTTGTCCGCCTCCGTGTCCACTTGAACGTGCCAGACCGCTTCATGATCTTGAAAAATGGCAGCGCCCTCTCGCCGAACTTGGAGATGAAACGGCCTAGGCTGGCCATGCATCCCGCAGGCGCTGCATGTCCTTGAGGCGACGAGGTGGCTGCATTTCTTCTATGGCTTGATCTTGTCAGGATTTGCTTCTATGCCGCGGTGAGACACTAGGAACCCGAGGAGTTTGCCTGATGGTACCCCGAAGACGCACTTGGCGGGGTTCAGCTTGATGTTCACTTGCGCAGGCTGGCAAAGGTCTCCTCGAGGTCCTCCATGAGGGTGTGCTCTTCGCGAGTCTTGACCACGATGTCGTCGACGTAGGCTTCTGCGTTTCTTCCCATCTGAGCCCCCAAGGCCTTCCTCATGAGCCTCTGGAAGGTGGCGGCGTTCTTCAGCCAAAGGGCATGCAGACGTAGCAATACACACCACAAGGGGTGAGAAATGCTGTCTTCTCCTCATCCTCCTTCGCCATCTTGATCTGGTGGTAGCCTGAGAAGGCATCCAGAAAACAGAGGAGGTCGCAGCCGGCGGTGGAGTCCACGATCTGGTCTATTCGAGGCATGGGGTACGGGTCCTTGGGGCAGGCCTTGTTGAGGTCGGTGTAGTCGATGCAGAGCCTGCCGCCCCGGTGTGCTTGGGAACGACCACCGTGTTGGAGAGCCATGTGGGGTGTGGAACTTCTCGATTATGTGTGCTTCTTTCAACTTCTCTACTTCCTTGATGATGAACTCTTGCTTCTCTGGCGCCTGGCGCCGTGCTTTCTGCTTCACGGGGCGTGCGTTTGGACACACGGCTAAGTGGTGCTCGATCACCTCCCTCGGTACTCCGGACATCTCTGACGGTGTCCATGCGAACATGTCAGAGTTTGCCCTGAGGAAGGCGACGAGCGCGCTTTCCTATTTGGGAGGCAAGCCAGCGCCTATGGTGACGCTAGCCCCCGAGCCGCTGGCGTCCAGCGACACCTTCTTCGTGGCTGCCTGCTCCTGTGAGAACAGCTGCTTCTTCTTCGCGGGCCTCTCGAGGGGCTCCATGTCCTCGTCAGCGGGAATGCCACGGCAGCGGCCTTGTAGGCGGTCTCGACAGAGCGCATTGCGTCCTGGACTTGACCGTGGATGGCGATGGTGCCGCCGCTGCCTGGAAGCTTGACGATGTTGTACGCGTGGTGAGTGACGGCCATGAACTTCGCGAGGGCGGGGTAGCCGAGGATGGCGTTGTAGGGCAGGCCAATGTGCGCGACGTCGAAGTCGATCTGCTCGGTGCGGTAGTTCTGCGGCGTGCCGAAGGTGACCGCGAGCCTCACCTGCCCCAGCGGTGTGGTGGAGCCACTTGTCACCCCGTGAAGGGCCTGGAGGGCATCAGCCACTCGTATGGCACTTGAAGCTGCTCGAAGGTCTCGACAGAGATGACGTTCAAGCCCGCACCCCCATCTATGAGCGTCTTGGCGACGGCGATGTTGTTGATGATGGGAGTGCACACCAGAGGGATGGTGCCAACAGCCTTGGTCGACTTGGGGTGGTCCTTGGAGTCGAAGGCGATGGTGTACTGCGACCACTTGAGGGGCTGGGATGCCTCAATCCCTGGAAGCGCGCGTTGACCTCGCGAGAGAATTGCTTGAAGTGGTTGTTGGACTTGGGCGCCTGAGACCCGCCGAGGATGCAGCTATTGCCCCCTGAGGGGCCTGGTAGCCCCCAGGGTTCTCGTCGGGGATTGCCGTTTTGCCCGGCGTTGTTCCCCCGAGCCCTCTGCTGGAAGTTGTGGCGTCCCCCTCCGCGGCCACCACGGCCTCCGCCGCGCCGCCCGGCCTGGTTCTTCTCGCGCTCCTTGCTGAGCTGCTTGAGCTCCCAGCAGTCTTCAGTCGCGTGGTTGTGCCTGTTGTGGTAGATGCAGAACGGGCGATTGTCCACTTTCTTCTCTCAGCCGCCGGAGAGGCCTCGCGAGGCTGCTTTGCGTCAGGCTCTGCCGCGAGGATGGCGGTGGTCTTGCGCTTCTCGACAGGCTTCTTCTTGCTCCTGGACCCCTCAGGAGGGTCTCCTCCGTTTCCTTCTTGACGAAGAGGAGGCCCTCTTCAGCCTTGGCGCACTTGTCAGCCAGATCGAAGAGCTTCACCACTGAGGTGAGGGTGTCGTGGATGCCGAGCTTCTCGAGCATCCGGCGTTCGTGACGCCCTCCCTGAAGGCGGAGATGACGTGCGAGTCCGGGATGTTCGGAATCTTGTTGCGGACCTGGCTGAAGCGCTGGATGTATCTGCGGAGGGTCTCGTCAGGCTTCTGGCGCACCGCGCGAAGGTCGTTGTAGGTGAGTGCGCGCTCGTAGGTGCCCTTGAAGTTGGCGACGAAGACCTTGCAGAGGTCCTCCCACGTGTCGATGGTGTTCTCGGGGAGGTTCATGAGCCACGAGAGCGCGGAGTCCTTGAGCGCCATGGAGAGCCAGTTGGCCATCACCTTGTCGTCGCCTCCCGCGCTGGATGGAGACGGTGTAGAGCTGCAGGAACTCCAGAGGGTTGGTCCTGCCGTCGTAGCGCGGAGGGAGGTCTGGCTTGAACTTCACGGCCAGACGACGCGGCGCAGGTTGCGGGTGAAGGCGGTGCAGCCCGTGGCGTATGTCACAGCGCCGCCAGCGAGCGCGCCGCGGTTCTGGCGGCCTGCAGCGCAATCTCCTGGACGACGCGGTTGTGGCGGTCCCTCTGGCGCTCGATCTCCACGCGCGCATCCGCTGGAGTTCGCTGCACAATCTGGCAGTCGTGCGGCGAGGATGCGTGCGACGCGGCGCGGTGGTTTGCCCGGAGCTGCAGCTGGAGGAGGTGGCGGAGGCGGAGGGGGAGGAGGAGCGCCGTGCGCTATGTTCCCCTCGCGTCCGGAGTGGCGCACCAGCGAGAGAGGCGCTGGTGCTGCAGTAGTGCGGCAGGAACGGCGGCGGCGTTGATGAGCTCCTCGAGGCGCCCGAGCCAGTTGTCGTGGCCCGCCTGCGTGGGGCGGTAGCGCAGCAGCTCCTGCGCCATCAGTAGCGCAGTGGCTGGACTGGGCGCCTCGGCTCTGCGTGGAGGCGCTCTCGCGCCTGGATGGGTGCAGGGAGGAAGCTCCCTCGCCTCGTCGTCGTTGCCGCCGTCGTTGCCGCTGCCGTTGCCGCCGTCGTCCTCAGGGTGCTCGACGCGCGGCTCGGCGTTGCGCTCTGAAGCGCGGTTGGTGCGTGGGCGACCACGGGGTTGTTGTTGGCGGCGGGCTCGGTGTTGGCTCTGCCAGACGTCCGTCGCGAGACGCGCAGCTCGCGTGTCAGTCATGGCGCGGAGAGGTTGAAGAAGTTGAAGACGCGCCTCAGCCCCCTACCTGGCGCGCCAAATGTCGGAGACTAGTCCCAGGAACTAGGGGTGTCTCTCAAAACCAGGAATCGAGTAAGGGGCTGAACACAACGTCAAACAAATCCTCAACAACCTCGGCGACGGTGCTCGTCGAGCTCGGTGAGGAACATCACGACAGAGAGGAACACGAGCCGCTACCCAGGTTCAGGCCCACCACGAGGTGTAAAGACCCTACGTCCTGCTAAGATGTATTGCACTGCTTGGAGAGGTTCACAGTACAATGTGCTTGCCGAGGGCACAGTTATGGCTATGGTGGACTATGGTGGAAGGACCTCCGTCTTCTTCCTTGAGACGTAGCTGGTGGAGTGTAGAATGAGCTGATCGAATGCGGGATCCCCTCCTAGGTCGTACGCTGCCTCCTTATATACTGCCTCGGTCCTCTTCCCTGAAAACTACAGGCGGAAAGGGAATCCACATGGTGGCAAAGGTGGAGCACAGCGTACGACGTCGGAGTTGTCCATGGACGCGGTCCATGGCAGAGAGCACGTCGTCTTGGCAAAAAAGCCACCGTCCATCCAGGACGGTGGGCTGGCGCTGCAGAGTCCTGTGGCGTGCCCCACAGTGACGTCGCGCTTGGAGCGTAGCGGCGGCCGGCCGCTTTATCACCAAAACGGCAATTCTCGGAGTCCACTTTGCTTGCCCCAGCTTTGTTGACTGCTTTATACACGAGAATGGCAACTACGGCGTCGTCGTCATCGCGCGCAGGCGCACGCGTCACTCTGCGGTGGGCGCAGAGCCCATGTACGCTCTGCAGCGGGTGCAGGAGCTTGCTTCCACTTGAAGGAACCCCGCGAGGGCCTGGAGCCTCGCCGAGGTTCTGTAGTTGTTGACGCCTCGCGAGGGAGTCCTCGCGAGGGTGGCGCGGAGGTGCGCCAGGACTTGGTGGTTTTCTGGGCAGGAGAGGTCCTCCCGAGGCAGAAGCCCCTCCCGAGGCCCATCGGGCTGAGCGTCTGGTCCTTAACAGAGAAGCTCAGCAGAGTGAAGAAACCCTCGCGAGGGAAAAGTCCCTCGCGAGGCTCGCCAGGCTGAACGCCTGGTCCTTAGCAGAATTTCCCGCGGAGCGTCGAGGGCTGTGGCAGGCCGGCGCATGGTACCCCGGTTTCCACTGGGCCGACAGAGCTCTTTCGGTGTGCCATTCAGAATAATTTATCATCATATCATCAAGAAGCTTTGTTGCAGCACCCAAAGTGATTGACATAAATGTACCTCCAGAGGTCGAATCCAATAGGTTTCTTGAAGAAAAATTCAGTCCTGCATAAAAAGTTTGGATGGTCATCCAAGCAGTCAGTCCATGGGTGGGACAATTCTTTACCAATGATTTCATTCTCTCCCAAGCTTGAGCAACATGCTCATTATCAAATTGTTTGAAATTTATAATGCTACTTCTCAAAGATATGATCTTAGTAGGAGGATAATATTTTCCTATGAAAGCATCTTTGCATTTAGTCCATGAATCAATACTATTTCTAGTCAAAGATAGCAACCATTCTTTAGCACGTCCTCTCAAAGAGAAAGGAAAAAGTTTCAGTTTAATAATATCACCATCTACATCCTTATACTTTTGCATCTCACAAAGTTCAACAAAATTATTAAGGTGAGCAGCATCATCAGTACTAACACCAGAGAATTGCTCTTTCATAACAAGATTTAAAAGTGCAGGTTTAATTTCATAGAATTCTGCGTTAGAAGCAGGTGGAGCAATAGGTGTACTAATGAAATCATTGTTGTTCGTGCTAGTGAAATCACACAACTTAGTGTTCTCAGGGATACTCATTTTAGAAAAATTAAAACAAAACAAAAAGATAACAACTCGAAAATAAAAGTAACTAATTTTTTTTGAGTTTTTGATAAATAAAGCAAACAAGAATAAATAAAAATAAACTAAGCAAGACAATAACAAAGTAAAGAGATTGGAAGCGTGAAACTCCCCTTGCAGAAATCCTCTTGCTCCCCGGCGACGGTGTCAGAAAAAGTTGCTTGATGACGTGGATCGCACGTTCGTTGGGAGACCCCTAGAGAAAGGTATGATGCAGTGTAGCAGCAGTTTCCCTCAGTATGAAACCAATGTTTACTCGACCAGTAGGAGCAAGAAATCACTTCTGAAGGTTGTTGGTGGCGCCGTTACTCGATCACCAACGTGGAATCTGCACACAACACAATCAAACTACTTTGCCCCAACGAAACAGTGAGGTTGTCAATCTCACCGGCTTGCTGAAAACAAAGGATTAAACGTATGGTGTGGAAAACAGTAGTAAATTGCAGAGAATGAAAAGGAACAATGTTTGCAGTTGGTTGTATTATCAGTGTAAAAGAATGGACCAGGATCCACAGTTCACTAGTGGTGTCTCTCCATAAAAGATAACTAACATGCTGGGTGAACAAATTACAGCTGGGCAATTGACAAAATATTGAGCGCATGACAATGCGTATATATGACATGATGATTACTATGATATTCATGTGGGCATTACGACAAAATACATAGACCGTTATCCAACAGCGTCTATGACTAATAATCCACCTCCAGGTTGTCATACCGAGTTCCCCGTTGGTATTAAGTTGCAAGCAACGGATAATCGCATTAAGTAATGTGCGTAATGTAAACAAATGCATTAGACCTAACGGCGCACCCTTATGCTAAGCATCGGTTATTTTATCCCTAGTGGCAACAGCACATCCACAATCTTAGAAGTTATTGTCACTCTCCCAGATTACCGGAGGCATGAACCCACTATCTAGCATAAATACTCACTCTTGGAGTTACAAGCATCTACTTGGCCAAAGCATCTACTAGTAACGGAAAGCATGCAAGATCATAAATAACATATAAGATAGATTGATAATCAACTTGACATAGTATTCAATATTCATCGGATCCCAGCAAACACAACATGTAGCATTACCATAAGATGATCTTGATCATGATAGGCAGCTCACAAGATCTAAACATGATAGCATAAAGTGGAGAGACAACCATCTAGCTACTGCCATGGACCTGTAGTCCAAGGATGAACTACTCACGCATCACTCCGGAGGCAGGCATGGTGATGTAGAGCCCTCCGGTGATGATTCCCCTCTCCGGCAGGGTGCCGGGAAGAGCTTCTGAACCCTCCCGAGTTAGGGTTGACGGCGGCGGCGTCTCTGGAACTTTTCGTGGATAATAACTCGGGTATTTAGGGTTTTCGCGTTGGGAGGAATAAATAGGCGAAATGGCGGCGGCTGGAGACGCCCGTGGGGCCCACACCACCCCACGGCGCGGCAGGGGGGCCGCGCAGCCCATGGTGTGGCTGCCTCGTGGCTCCCTCCGTCTCTCCGTTGGACTCCGTGTACGTGTTGGAAAAATAGGAGGTTCTGTCCAAGTTTCGTACAATTCCGAGAATATTTCCAGACTAGCTTTTCTGGAATACAAAAACAGCAGAAAACAAGAACTGGCACTGTGGCATCTTGTTAATAGGTTAGTCCCAGAAAATGCATAAAAATGCTATGAAGTGTATATAAAACATGTAACAATTGGTATAATATCAACATGGAACATCAGAAATTATAGATACGTTTGAGACGTATCAAGCGGGTTGCCGGACCCTGAGGCCTCGGCATCGTGGCGAGTGGCTTAATTTCCACTTGGCCAAACGCTTTGCCGCGGCACCCATACAGAGCCGCGTCTGCTTCTTGGCCTCCTTCCTGGCGCAAAGCAGCGCACGCACCCGGTCCTTGCGAAGAGAGTCGAAAGACTCCTCGACCACGCAATGCACCACTGCTTCCTCACGCCGCGCCGACGCGATGGACACCTCCACCAATTTATGCTCCTGTAGTTCCTCTGGGCTGGCCAGCGGCTGATGCCCACAAGTATAGGGGATTGTTGAAATCTTCGTTGGGAAGTATTACCCAAATTTATAGTTCGACTCAAGGGGAACACAAGAATACCAATAAGACTTTAGCAATTGAGGCGTCACTCTCAACCACACCATTATATCAATAAACTTGCAGCAGTGATAGTTATGGCAGTAGGATGATTCAAGCAAGCAAAATAAAACAGCAGTAGTAAACAAGGGTTTCCCAGTTTTCACCGGAAAAGTGAAAGTGTAACTCAGAGATTTAAAACGTAGGCATGAGGTGATAGCGGGGTGTTGCATGAATAAGATTGATCATATAATAAGATACAAATAGCAATGGGACTTATCTCTAACTCCGATATATGTAGGTATGTGTTCCGTAAATAGTTGTGCGTACTAACCAAGAGAATTTGCACAACATCTATTGTCCTACCTGCCCATTTCACCGGGGCCAACTTGGAACTACAGGTAATTAAGGTCTACCCTTTTGAATAGCCCGGAACAACGCATTAACACTTCATGAACACATAGAATCCTCAAACTAAAACATCTCCCCCTTGTTTTCCCTATATGTCACTTTTAGGGTTCGCAGGTTCAACATAATAGCAGGTGATACACTTTGCAGATAAATACCAAACTCAAATATATGATGGGGCAAAATAAGTTCAGTACTGAAATCATGCCACTTGGGCCCTAGTAGCAAGCATTAAACATAGCATAAGTGCATCAACACAATACAAAAATATCCTCAAGATAAACCCCTATGATCTCAGACAACGGGTATCATTACATGATCAATCTCATCCAATCCCCATTCACCTTATATGCCTACAGTGGACTACTCACACATGGTGATGGTGAAGGAGCTCATGGTTGATGGAGATGAAGGCGGTGAAGATGGCGGTGAAGACGGCCTCCGGATCCCATCTCCGGGGAAGAAATCCTGGATCAATCTGTCTCCAAAAACAAAGATCGTGGTGGCGGCGGCGCTCTGTTTCGCGAAAGCTCCCCCTCCTTCTAAGTCAGCCACTTTTTCGTATATATGAGGGGGTACGCGAAAGCCGAAGGAGAGGCGGTGCCCGAGGCCCCAGATGGGTGGGCCCACGCGACCAAGGAATCTGGCCGCGTGGGGCTCACTCTTTTGGCCCTCGTACGCTTCCTCGTGTCCATCTTTTGCACGATGCCCTTCTTTTCCATAAAAATTGACGTGGTATTTTTCTCCGATTTAATTTCCTGCAAAAACAACCAGAAAAGAGACTTTGCTAAAAACAGCGTCAGATTCAGCAGTTTTATTCAAATATGGGAAGATTTCGGAGCAAATTATGAAGCAAAGTGCTTGGAAAAGTAGATGCATTTTAGGTGCATCAGCGGCTCGTCCGACGTCGAATCCGAATTGCTGTCTTCGGGCTCCTCCACCGTGAGGTCAATGAAGTTACCCCCAGCTCCGTGCGCTGGGGACAGCTCCTCCTTCGCCTCATTCGGCGTGAGGTCGAATGAGCTACTCCCAACTACGGACGCTGTGGACAGCAGTTCCTCCGACAACGCCGCGCGACAGCCAGATCTGCCATGGCTTTGGTGCTGTGAGGCATTGTACAAAATCTAAATAAACAAATAGCCATGTCCGTTGATGAAATATATAGGCAAGCAGGAGTAGGCCAAAAGACAAATTATTAGACCCAAAAAAATCGTGTGCGATAGATAACAACATAAACGGAATCTTCAACTAAACCGTGTGCGATGAGGTAACAACGCACACGAATTGCTCACTCCAGTCGTGTGCGATAGATGAACAACGCACATGGGCATTCTCGCTCTGCCGTGGTTTTTAACTAATTGCATATATTATATATTGATATTTCTAACAAAAGACTTGCGAGGAAACATGATACACATAAGGAAAAGAGAAAAAATATTACAATAATCTACACTAGTACTACTCCTTGTCGGAATCGCAGATGCAGATTATCTCCATGCCGAAGCCTGAGGCCTCGGCATCATTGAATGCACGCGATCTGTCTTCTTCTAGCTTCTAGGCGATGGAGTCTTCGACCACGCGATGATCTTCAATCATGGCCCGGTCGTCCTCCTCAGCCTTCTCGGCCTCGCGCACAGCCGCCATGGCCTCCGTGGCCTCGAACTCAGCTTCCTCGGCCTCGCGCTCAACCACCTCCCACCACTCAAGACGCGCCTCGGCGTCGCGCTCAAAGGAATCCACCGGCATCTCCATCGCCGCGTCCTCACCCTTCTCCAAATTCACCTCCTCCTCCTCCTCCGGGCACTCGTTCTCCACGCGGCGATGGCGCGCAGGCGGGGAGGAGTTCCCGGAATCTGAAGACGGGGAGGAGTTCCTGGAAGCCGCGGCGGGCGCGCCAATGCTCCACTGAGCCACACACGACAGGCGAGCGGCCTTCTTTTGGCGCACCATCGTGTACCTAGTGAGTCTACGGTGGCGCCGCTGCTGAGTTCACTGACGAACAGCGGCGAGCAGCATTATACAAGACGAGGAAGCTGGCTCGTCGCCAACGTGTGGCAAACTGGAGGAGGCGAGAAGGCTCTACAGTTTACACGCGTCGAACAGAATACGAGGAGGCAATTGAGATTACAGACGATGTGTGGAAGTAACTCGTGTGTGAAACAACACGAGAATGCAAACACGTTGTTATATGTAAATGTGTGCGATATATCGCATACGCTTTAAAAACCACAACCATATGCGAACGTTTGACCAGTGAACACCGTTCAGGGACTCACACGCGGCTATAATTGCGAAGCGAATGCGATAGGTTATAACGTACACAGGTGGCTACTCCCGTGTGCGATGGCGGGGTCTTAAATTGCCCGATCTGTACTAGTGTGTAGGGAAGTTCTAGGCACGCCAACCGGCCAGTCACGCATGCCGCTTGCATGCCAAGTTTGATCTAACTCATTCGCTAAACACATATATTTGCATACATGGTCATCTCCATAGTTAGACAACAAGATTAGAAACGTTTTTTAGGCAAAATTAACTTGAAACATTAATGCAAGGTAGGTGTTTTTTGAAATGAACTAGATGGAAACTGAGAGAAATTTAAAAATTTACATAAAACTAGATGGTACAACTTTGCAGTCTTACTCTGTGCAATCGTTCTCTCAAGGTGTGGCTGCCACCCACAAGTGAGGCGGATTGGTGCCGTCGACCCCACCAGCCAAAGTTTTGAACTGATTTTGACGTTTTGTGTCCGCCACGTCGTGGACATACGCTTTCAGTAGGCCGGTGATGATCATGCCCTGGTCGATCGTGTGGACGACATTGATGATAATTTGTTGGGTGCAGGAGCGATTACTCTCCGCCTCTCCGGCGAGTATGATGACGGCGGATATCGAGAATTGTTGTTGTCGGCTGGCACGCTATTGCGGATCATCGACAACGGGATCTCGACGTCTTACACCTTTGGGACAGTGCATGGGTCCTTCAACCGCGCCTTGACGTTGATGGACAAGCCGTCCGGGTGCGGCAGCAGGTCAACCATCTCACCGCCGAGGCTGTTGAGGAGTCGGTTCAGTGCCTCGTGCTCCATGGTGTCAAAAGAGAGGTCGTCGAAGCTTAGAGTGGATTGGTAGCCAAATTCCGACGGCGTGCCACCGTAGATGCCAACACGAAAAGCTGACGGTAGCGTCACCGTTTCACCGACCTTGCAAAAGACATGCATGCACATTACGAACCTCATCACGAGCACTTTGATAGTTGCACATAATATACTCCCTCCGTTCGGAAAAGGATGTCAAAAAAATGATCTATCTATAGAATGATCTATCTATAGATCATTTTTTTGACATCCTTTTCCGAACGGAGGGAGTAGGATTTATTGTAAAGCACCTCCCAATCTTCCACGAGTATACTTAGCTTACTCGTTTCTTCCTTTCTTAGGAAGAAAGAAAAGGCGTAGTGGATTGACTTTGGCAATAAGATGCAGTGGAACAGACATCAGAAATGCATGCCTTGCCATGAACTAATAATATGCAGAAATAATCGCATTAACCTTTCTCTAAAGAAAAGGGGGACGGATTAAACTAATGGAGAGCTTTGCAGTGGACTCCATCCATTCCACGCCAAAAGGCTTTCCAAACAAACAGAATGAAGGAAAGGAAGGAAGGAAGAAAGGAATAAGCGGCAGAATATAGAGCAGGCTGGCATAAACGTCCAGCACTAGAGCCTAACAGGTGCAAAAGAAGCAACAACTAACACCAAATGTACACGCGCAGCACAACGTAATCGTACGGGTAACGACCAAAACAGCCGAAAGACAAATATAAGCACTTTATAGATCGCCAGATGTAATAGGCAATCCTTTTATGTTATTGGTACACCTGCTCCCCCTAATTTAGGTCCTTGGGTTGATTTGTATGGTGAGGGTGACCTGGCTCCAGGCTTGTACATAAACTATCTCTCTATCAATGCATCGAAACACAATGCTTCTTATACATTTTCGCGAAAAAATGGTATCGGCACGAAAGACTCTCTTGGTCGATGTTATTTGTTTTAGAAGATTGGTATACTCTCTACATTTTTATTTACATTGCATACAGAGTTTTTTTTTCAAAATACGACTTTTAAATTTTGACCGAATATATACGAGGGATTACTCAGCTGACCAGAAACAGTGTGACAAGGGACTGGCTGAGACATGACAAGTGGTGGATATGCGACTGGCTATATATCTATAGGTTGACTGAAATTTCAGATCATCATCATCCCAATTCACTGCCTATATTATCCATTAGGACGTGGGATTATTATTTGCTACTCTTCATGTGTACTATACACAATGGGCAACAAGGAAAAAATATAGAAATCATGTAATGTGCAACTTCAACATTTAAAAAAATACAAATACAGAACAACATTTAGCTGGCCTAGAAACTTCCAGCTAAATGACCGAAAGTGGAATTACACAAATCTTAGGTAAAACTTGTTTCCGCTTTCGTTGGTTCATTCAGTCACTAAACTCTTAAATCAATTAAGTGTGACCCTTACACTTAATTAAATATATGATATAGCTGGATATGATAGATAACATGACCGTTATTCTGCAAGAACGAAAGG
This sequence comes from Poa pratensis, assembly GCA_947311845.1. Taxonomy (NCBI): domain Eukaryota; kingdom Viridiplantae; phylum Streptophyta; class Magnoliopsida; order Poales; family Poaceae; genus Poa; species Poa pratensis. Next base: position 1,989,287 of record CAMZMU010000044.1, on the reverse strand, counting down.
TGAGACAACACAAAGAAACATCAATAAATTTGAGTCAATAAAACATGAAAAGGGAAATATACTTAACATGTACAATATCAAATCCTCAATATTTGGAATACACTCCCTCCTTTCAAAATTACCATGTTTTAACATTTTGGTCAAAGTTAAACTATGTAATATTTGAAAAAAAACTAGGAAAGTATATCGACATCTACATCATCAAATCAATATTATTAGAACCCTCGCGAAATTACTTGCATATTGTATGCATTCGGTATTGCATATATTGATATTTTTTCCTATACTTGGTCAAATTTTATGAAGTTTTACTTTCGTCGAAATTTCAAACACATGGTAATTAGGAAAGGAGGGGGTATTGACAACATTGAAAATTCATTTCAAGGAAAGGGTTAGTAGAATGAAAAATTAAATTTGTAGGCGGGGGAACCTATAATTTTGGAAAATGTATAGTAGTCTCGATCTTTTATATATTGTGTATGTTAGGTCGGTACCAATGTATCTACAAATTAAGTCGGATAAAAAGCTATTCATGCATATGTCTACATGGAACAAAAAACATAAATCTAATAGTATACAATAAATCTAGCAGTGTAAATGTGTGACTCATCCCATTAGTTAGATACTAGAATATCAACACAAGTTAAATTATTGTGATTTCCAAATATGGTTTTCCTAATCCTCTATTGTCTGGGATCTCTTAGTTCTCAATCAATTTCGGGTACCATTAGTCTGAAATTCGCTGATAAACAACAGGATCTATAGATACATTTATGAACAAAGTTGTAAAAGCCAAGTTTGTCCCACATGAACAGCGACAAGCTTTACTAGCTCCTGTTGTTGGGAAGCCGGGGTTTTTGTTGTTGTTGCGGGGATTGGTAAGCCGGTTGGCCCGATTCACATCATGCGCACGGGGTGCATGGACAGACAGATAATATCTGGTTTGATTACCTAAATAAACGACGATACGTTGTCCTTGTCCTGTTGATCGATACGGTGATAACGACAGAGTTAGGCGCGCTGGCTGTAGGGCTGGAATTCGAGCCGAGCCGAGCCGGCTCGACTCGACTCGGTTAAACTCGGTGAACTAGCGAGTTAACTCGAACTCGACTCGTTCAACAAACGAGTCCAAAAGTTGAACTCGGCTCGACTCGCTTAAGCTCGCGAGTTGCTCGTTTAGCTCAGTCAAATCTGTTGAAAGGTCAACATGAATAAATGTATGATGTAATTTTTCAGAATATTTGGACATGTAACCGTCACATCAATCAGTGATAACCTACAACTAACAATCTGCATTGAACTGACGAAATTAGGGGTAGAAAACTCACCGTGCGAACTGGAGCAGCCACGACCGTGAGTTCATTGCTGTGTGGTCGTGGAGGCCTTACAGACGTGGGGCGCGGCGGATTTGTAACGGACGCAGGCGATGCCGACCTAGAGGCGGACGGAACGGGCCGCCTCTTCTTCGCCTGGATGGCCTTGGACTCTAAGCTCGATTGCCTCTCCATGGCGCGGTGTTCGGGCGAGGATGGTGCGCCGGCAGGGTCGGGCGAGGTCGCGAGGATGGTGTGTCGCCGCCGACGCAGCGCCGCCTCTCCTCACGAGTCGCGACAGGAGACGACGGGAAGGAACAGGGGAAACCTAATCGAGTTCGTGCGTGCGTGACTGCGTGATGTGTTATGTGCGTGCTGTTGGGCTTGTTGGGCTTGGGCCGCGCAATTTGTGCTGGAGATGATTTTCTATTTTTCCACCGTATTTCACTATTAGCGAGTTAAACGAGCTAATCGAGTTACTCGGTAACTCGCTCGTTTAGCTTGAACTTGTTTAGTGGCAAAATTGAAAACTCGGCTCGGCTCGTTTAATTTCGAGTTCGAGTCGAGTCGAGCCGAGTCACGAGTAACTTGTTTAACTCGCGAATTTCGAGTTTTCGTTCCAGCCCTAGCTGGCTGGAGTGATCGGTGAAGTTGGCGACTTGGCGTAGCCTTCCTTCTCGGCTTCAGTTTCTCTGCTAGCTACGTGAGTGAAATTTGGTCTCTGATCTGCCGGTACGTCGTGGATATTTGTTTCTTGGATCGACATACACACGGAGATCTTCCTGACCACATCGCACAGTGCTGTTTTTTTGGGGACAGCACACAGTGATGTTCCTTGCACGCGAGTCCAACTTGCGAATTGCGAGCAGACTCCAAAAATAGTAGGAAGAGGTCGATTTCATCTGGCCTCGTCACGACGACAAAAATAGTACACCCAAAGAGACCGACGAAATTCTAAACATCAGACAAGTGAGACCATCTCCAACCGGACACCATATCCAGCTAAACGTTCTGGACGGACAGCCCGGACAAAATTCGCACACCCAAAGAGACTGACTAAACGTCGGTGGTAGGGGTGGGTTGGGACCGTCCGGACGTGCCCGCCACATCGAATCTAGCCCAATTCGATCCCACATATACCCCACTACATTTCCATCATGGATCAAATCCTAGCCCACCCTCCCACGATCCACTCCACTCCGCTCTCCCCCCGCCCACTCCCCTCCCCAACGCTCGACCATGGTTAGCTCCGGCAGCAGACCTAGGTGGTCCGAGATCGACCTTTATTGGGATGCTCTATTGGTGGAGGAGGTCTAGAGTGGAGCAGCTAACGACGAGGAGCTTGTTCACCGCCGCTCACTTAAGGACAAGATAGCCACACTCGTCGGCTTGCCAAGGTCAAGGCAGCGGCAGCAGGTCGGGCTACTCCTGCCCCAGAGCCGGATCTGGATCATTGTTTAGCTGTACTCAAGTATGTAGGATCTCCTTTACCGTTCGAGGATCCAATTTTAGAACGATTGGTGATGTTTGATCATTCAGTGTCGGATCTGTAGCGAACAACACGATGGATCTCAGAATTTTGTGAAAAAATCCATCAAATGTTTAATGAAGATCGTAAGCAAGTCGCGCCGATGAATCTCTACACCATTGATGGTGATGTAGTGCGCCCTACACATGACACGCCAAGTGGCCCAATGACTAGAGCTAGTGTCAAAGCTCTCCAAGATAAGGTGAATTCACTCCTATCTATGTGTGATCTCGACACTCTTGAATGGCTTGCTACTTCATTCGGATACTTTGTGCATACTCAGGAACAACTATCATGAAGATCACCTAGCAAGTCTTGAAGATGGCCAAGAGACGAGTCAAGAGGATCATGATGTTGAAGAGACAGCAGAACAGCGGTACTACCGCCCGCAGGACCGGTACTACCGCCACTCACCTGGAGCTCCAGCTGAAGCCGCTGAAACCCCAGGCAGCGGTACTACCGCCGCCACCCAGCGGTACTACCGCTGAGCCCAGGTCCGGTACTATCGCTGGGACTACCGCCCGAGCTACCGTCAACTCCAAAATGCTCTCTGTTGCCTCTACGGTACTTCCCGGGTGTCTACCACGTACTACCGCCAGGAAGACGCAATTTATTTCCGAGCGTTGCAACGGTACTACCGCTGGATCCAGCGGTACTACCGCCCCCCTTGCCAGGAGCGGTACTACCGCCGCCTCCAACCGGTACTACCGCTGCACACTCCAGCAGTTCGGGCTGAAGCCCATGTAATCCTCCCCCACCTACCCCTTTCGTCCACTAGACTATAAATACCTTTCTACTGCTTAGGGTTAGGGTTAGACTGAGATTAGACTTGAGTTGAGCTTTTCTCCTTTTCCACCCCTTGTGGTGTTACCTCCTAGTGAGATGAATCAAGGCCTCCCCTTGTAGAGATGATCCAAGGCCTCCCCATGTGGAGATGATCAAGACACCCTCCTTGTAGTTGTGATTACTTGCCAATCTTTCCTCTTTGAGTGACTTGATTGAACCGGTAGGATTGATCGGTGAGAGAAACAATCCTAAGAGTAAGCTTGCTTGGAGATTGAGAATCGGGGGCTGCCCATGGGGATTGGTTACCGGTTGATTTCGTCCGTGTTACTTTGCTAGTTATCTTGTTTTGTGCCTTTTACCCTTTGTGTTCTTCGTGTTCATCGTTCCCTTCGCCCCAAATCCGTGAAGATCGGGACCCAAACTACATCATATGTTATTAAAGCTCTAGGTTGCCACGGATTTGACTTTGTTTTCCCCACAAATCCACCCAAATTTTTCTTTGATTTTGAGAAATTCGAAAATTTTCACCAAAAATAGCCTTTTATGGATTCGAACCGATCTGTCGATTTGATGCGTTTTTGGTAGTTTTGGTCCACGGATCTGTTGCTTTAAGACCCCCTCCACTTTTGTTTGCGTTCCTATGCCTCAATTTTGCCAATTTCCCACGAAATCGAGGGATTTTCGAGCCTCTTTTCCGCCCAAATCGCGAAAGAAGAACACCGGAAATCTGACGAGCGGTACTACCGCTAGGGTCAGCGGTACTACCGCCAGAACTGGAGCAGCGGTACTACCGGGAAGGAAGCGGTACTACCGCCAGGGCTGAATTTTCCTGAAATTTTTCTTTTTCCTCGTTCGTTTTGGCATTTCCTCTTTGTTGTTTGAGTCCTTTGCTGGTGTGATCAACGTCTACAACATCGACAAGCTTCCGCAGCAACGCTTCATCCACGAGAAGCGACGACGACACCAAGGACTCGACATTTCCCCGTCATCATAATCTGTTGTGAGCCCTTCTTCCTTTCGTGTACCTTGACCTACCGGACTAGCTCTTTGACATTGCGAGGCATTGCACTTGTGTCGATTCAAGTGATTGTCTTCAAGTATTGGCGAGTGTGTATCGTTAGAGATCTTGGCACTAGCAAAAGAAGAAGGAATCATTGTCAAAAATCAAAAAAAAAAAAAAGAGAAAAGAAATGAGTAGTGCCAAGTATCATCTCTTGTAGGTTGCGACAAAGCTTAAACCGCCAAAGCAAGTGTGACTGTTTGATACTTGTGCAAATCCGTTGCCCACACAAAGGCAATTGAGCTAGCGTCCTTCTTGTGTTGGTGTGACACTTGAGCACGTAGTCTTCGCTAGGTTGCATATCTTCGTGTGCTCGCCCTTTGGTCGCCCAACCCCATCCATCGCTTTTGTGTACGTTTCTTCATCATTTGTGTGGTTGGTGTTTATTTGGTAATTTGGTCATTGTGGATTTTCTCTACCTCGAACAATACACTTTTCGTCGGGTTTGCTTGTTTCTTTTGCCACTTTATACCTTCCTATCCTCATAAGTGTGTGTGTTGGGTGTGAGAACCGGATTCTCTTTCTTCAAGCCACTTTATTCTTTGGATATAGTTTCTCTTGGTTCTTCCATTTCCACACATTTCACTTGTTCTTGAGATCATGTTTAGGGGAAGTACAAACGGAAGCTCAAGCTCGGATGATGATATCAATGGAGGAATCCAAGGTGACAATGGCTATGTCACACATAACGAGTTTGTAGGTCTTCGACACCTTGTCCGTGATGGGCTAGGTCGCTATGAGCGCCGTCTTCAAGCACAAGAAGCAAACTTCAATGCGCAAATGGCGAATGTGACCGAAGCTCTCAACAACCTTGCGTAACGTCGATCTTCTTCTTCGTCATGCTCAAGCTGTACTAGAAACACCTCAAGGTCGACACAACCAAGGCAAGCGCATCATGGTCCTCATCAAGAAGAACCGCAACATGGTCACCAAGAAATACCAAGGAACGACGAACATGATCGATATCGCCATAAAGTGGAACGTCCACCTTCTCCTCGAGCGCACCATGACAATGTGCATCAAGAGCACAATCGCCCAAATGGTGGACGCCGTGAAAGAACACCATCACCACCACCGCAACATCAAGATCATCGAGACCCTTTGGCTAATGACAATGGTGTTCCGGGTGCGAATGACTATGGTGAATGAGGCCATTGACACCACCATCCTCCAAGGCCGCGCCACCACAACCGTGCACATGGGAAACCATGAAGAGCACCCAATTCCACACTGTGAGCATCATCATCGCCATGAGCCTCGTCAACGTCAAGAACATCCACATGATCGTCACCAACAACAATGTGGACGTGCATTCCCACATCACAACCGTCAAGAAGAAGATGACAACTTGAGCAACCTTCGCTTTGATATGCCAAAGTTCTATGGAACAAGTGACCCGGAAGCCTATCTTTCATGGGCACTCAAGGTTGACAAAATCTTCCGAGTTCGACACTACTCCGATAATAAGATGGTTGCCTTAGCTTCAATGGAGTTTAAAGATTATGCTCTCTTGTGGTGGGAACAACTCCAAGATACACGCTTAGACAAACACCAACAACCAATCAACACATGGGTTGAGATGAAAGAAGCAATGTACAAGCGCTTTGTGCCAAGTCACTACACTAGAGATTTATACAAGAAGTTGCAAGAGTTTAAGCAAGAGTTAAAATCGGTTGATGAGTACTATAAGGAGATGGAATTCTCCATGATGAGAGCCAATATTGAGGAGTCGGAGGAGCAATCCATGGCTCGCTTCATGAACGGCCTCAAGTATCCTATCAAGAAGATTGTGGATTTCCAACCATATGCCACCTTGGTTGAGCTAGTCCATCAAGCAACAAAGGCCGAGCGTCACGTGCTTGAAGAGCTCAAATACATCAAGTCAAAGGCATTCTTCGCCAACAAGCCTTCATCACCAACACCTACAACCACTCAAGCTCCTATTCAAGCAAACACAAGAGGTCCTCCAAGAGTCTCTACATCGACACCTCAAGCACCACACCTCAAGGATGTTCTTCCGGTACAAGACTCTTGAAATGCTATAAGTGTGGAGGACAAGGGCACAAATCCTTTGAGTGTATAAACAAGAAAGTCATGATTGTCAATGACGCGGGAGAATATGAGTCTATGAGTGAAGAGGAGTACCATGCCTTGAACCAAGTCGCCACAATACAAAGTGTGCAAGAAGAATCAAATGAGATATATTGTGATGGTGACAACAACCCTTCATTGGTTGTGGCAAGATCATTGCCCACCAATGTCCAAGTTGAAGAAGACCAAAGATGCAACTTGTTTCAAACAAGAGCAGGCATAAATGGAAGATCCATCAAGGTCATCATAGATGGTGGAAGTTGCCACAACTGAGCTAGTAAAGAACTTTGTGACAAGCTCAACTTGAAGTTCAAGAAGCACCCACATCCATACCATGTACAATGGTTGAGTGATACCGGATTCGTCAAGATTCAACACATGGTGCAAGTGTCCTTCAAGATTGGAGCCTATGAAGATACCGTGGATTGTGATGTTGTGCCTATGTCCGTTTGTCACTTACTTCTTGGACGTCCATGGCAATATGATAAGGGTGCTATGCATGATGGAAGGACAAATTACTATAGCTTCAAGAGTAACGACAAGAACTTCGTCCTTCGTCCCATGACAGCAAGTCAAATCATTGCCGACAATGCCAAGACAATAGCACGTGCACAACATGAAGCCAACCATCCAAATGATCATAGACGCTATCCAACTGCACAAGAGAGGGCGGCGAGAGAGAAAGCTTAGAGTGAGATGAGTGGTGAGCGACAGATCCACCATAAAGTGAGTGAGAGCCACAAGCCAAATGAGAGTGACATGTCAAAGAGAGCCCTAACAAAACTTACACTATTGCCGCCAAAAGAGAGATGAGGGAGTTGAGAGAGGACCCATCCACCCTTCACTATGTGCTCATATGCAAGGGTGAAGTTTCTATGACTAACACTTTCACAAACCTTCCTCCTCCTTTGATGTCTCTTTTGAAGGACTTTGAAGATGTTTTCCCTCAAGAAGTGCCACCGGGACTACCTCCTCTACGCGGAATCGAGCATCGCATCGACCTTGTTCCCGGCGCACCGCTACCAAACCGCACTCCTTACCGCACCAACCCCGAGGAGACCAAGGAGATTGAGCGGCAAATACAAGAACTCCTAGCCATGGGACACATCCGCGAGAGCTTGAGTCTGTGCGCGTGCCCGTCATCCTAGTGCCCAAGCACGACAACACTCTTCGCCTTTGCATGGATTGTCGCCCCATCAACGCCATCACGTGAGGTATCGCCACCCTATCCCTCGACTTGACGATATGCATGATGAACTTTGTGGTTCCTCCATATTTTCCAAAATTGATCTTAAAAGTGGATACCACCAAATAAGGATGTGTGAAGGTGATGAATGGAAGACCGCATTTAAAACAAAGCTTGGTCTTTATGAATGGCTTGTCATGCCATTTGGTCTCTCCAATGCACCTTCTACTTTTATGCGTCTATGAATCATGTGTTGCGACCTTTCATTGGGAAATTTGTTGTGGTATACTTTGACGACATCCTTATCTATAGCAAATCTTTGGAAGAGCACACTTCTCATGTTGCTCAAGTTTTGTTGGTTCTTCGCAACGAAAAGCTTTATGCAAATCTTTCTAAGTGCACATTTGCCACCAACAAGCTTGTTTTCTTGGGTTTTGTTGTTTCTTCGGATGGAGTTGAAGTTGAATGACAAGATCAATACAATTCAGACTTGGCCTTTTCCCATATCACTTGAAGAGTTGCGCCGTTTTCTTGGTTTTGCCGGATTTTACCGCCGATTCATCAAGGATTTTTCCACCATTGCTTGCCCTATCCATGAACTTACAAGAAAAATGTACCTTTCATTTGGGCAACGCACATGATTTTGCTTTCAATGAGCTCAAGCGGTTGTTAACCGAAGCACTCCTTGCCCTTCCGGATTTTTCTAAGACTTTTGAGATTGAATGTGACGCAAGTGGATTGGGCATTGGAGGAGTGCTTATGCAAAATGGTAGACCCATTGCATACCATAGTGAGAAACTAGATGGAGCTCGCTTGAATTACCCCATTTACGACAAAGAGTTATTTGCTTTGGTTCGTGTTTTGGATGTGTGGCAACACTACCTTCGTCCTAAGGAGTTTTTCATTCACTCCGATCATGAATCTTTGAAATATTTGAAAAGTCAAACAAATTTGAACAAAAGACATGCTAAGTGGGTTGAGTTTATTGAGTCTTTTACCTTTGTAATCAAATATAAGAAAGGTAAAGACAATGTGGCGCGGATGCTTTATCCCACAAGGCCAACCTACTTACACGTCTTGACATTAGTGTCTTGGGTTTGGATGAGATAAAGGAATAGTATGCTACCAATGCTTTCTTTGGTGACATTTTTGCTCAATGTCGGAGCACAAAGGAATTGGTGATTACTATTTGCACAAATGTTTCTTGTTTAAAGCTAACAAACTTTGTATTCCCGAGTCTTCGCTTCGTTTTCTCCTTTTGAAGGAATCACATGGAGGAGCACTCATGGGACACTTTGGATGCGACAAGACCTTCACCATGCTCACCACCAACTACTTTTGGCCACACATGTACCACGACGTGAACCGCCTTGTGCGCCGATGTTCTACATGTCTCAAAGCTAAGTCTACTCTAAACTCTCATGGATTGTATACTCCTTTGCCCATTCCACATAAGCCATGGTCCGACATTGCTATGGATTTCGTCTTAGGACTCCCACGCACTAAAACAAACAAGGATTCCATATTTGTCGTCATTGATCGATTCTCTTAGATGGCACATTTCATACCATGTAACAAGACCGACGATGCTTCACATATTGCCACTTTGTTTTTTAGGGAGATCGTACGTCTTCATGGAGTGCCAAAGACCATTGTTTCGGATCGTGACGTCAAGTTTGTGAGCTACTTTTGGAAGACATTGATGGCCAAGTTGGAATCAAGCAACTCTTCTCCACCGCCTACCACTCTCAAACGGATGGTCAAACCGAAGTGGTCAATCGAAGCTTATCTACACTCCTTCGTGTGTTGATCAAACCAAACTTGAAGAATTGGGAAGAATGCATTCCACATGCCGAGTTCGCCTACAATCGAGCACTACACCGAGCAACAAAGAGAAGTCCCTTCGAGGTCGTCTATGGCTCAAACCCCTACACCGCGCTCGACATGCTACCACTTCCACTCCGCGAGCAAGTTAACATGGACTTCGACAAGCGTGCCGCTTACATGAAAAAGCTACATGAGGAAACAAGAACTACGCTAGAGAAGCACAATGAAGCACATGCCAAGAAGATGAACAAGAATAAGCGCGCCATGATATTTGAAGAAGGAGACCTTGTTTGGCTACACCTTCGCAAAGATCGCTTCCCGGATGCAAGGAAGTCCAAGCTTCATCCTCGTGGAGACGGACCTTTCAAGGTTCTCAAGCGTATCAACGACAATGCCTACAAGATCGACATCTCCAAATCAAAGTATTTGGTCCATGATACCTTCCACGTCACCGACCTATCGCCATACCTTGGGACATCAAGTGATGAGGATGACCAAGAGTCGAGGACGACTCTTTCCCAAGGGGGGAGATGATGTAGTGCGCCCTACACATGACACGCCAAGTGGCCCAATGACTAGAGCTAGAGTCAAAACTCTCCATGATAAGGTGAATTCACTCATATCTATGTGTGATCTCGACACTCCCTTGAATGGCTTGCTACTTTATTCGGATACTTTGTGCATACTCAGGAACAACTATCATGAAGATCACCAAGCAAGTGCTGAAGATGGCCAAGAGACGAGTCAAGAGGATGATGATGTTGAAGAGACAGCAGAACAACGGTACTACCACCCGCAGGACCGGTACTACCGCCACTCACCTGGAGCTCCAGCTGAAGCCGCCGAAACCCCAGGCAGCGGTAGTACAGCTGCCACCCAGCGGTACTACCGCTGAGCCCAGGTCCGGTACTACCGCTGGGACTACCGCCCGAGCTACCGTCAACTCCAAAATGCTCTCTGTTGCCTCTACGGTACTTACCGGGTGTCTACCACGTACTACCGCCAGGAAGACGCAATTTATTTCCGAGCATTGCAACGGTACTATCGCTGGATCCAGCGGTACTACCGCCCCCCTTGCCAGGAGCGGTACTCCCGCCGCCTCCAACCGGTACTACCGCTGCACACTCCAGCAGTTCTGGTTGAAGCCCATGTAATCCTTCCCCACCTACCCCTTTCGTCCACTAGACTATAAATACCTTTCTACTGCTTAGGGTTAGGGTTAGACTGAGATTAGACTTGAGTTGAGCTTTGCTCCTTTTCCACCCTTGTGGTGTTGCCTTCTAGTGAGATGAATCAAGGCCTCCCCTTGTGGAGATGATCCAAGGCCTCCCCATGTGGTGATGATCAAGACACCCTCCTTGTAGTTGCGATTACTTGTCAATCTTTCCTCTTTGAGTGACTTGATTGAACCGGTAGGATTGACCGGTGAGAGAAACAATCCTAAGAGTAAGGTTGCTTGGAGATTGAGAATCGGGGCTGCCCACGGAGATTGGTTACCGGTTGATTTCGTCCGTGTTGCTATGCTAGTTATCTTGTTTTGTGCATTTTCCCCTTTGTGTTCTTCTTGTTCTTCATGTTCATCGTTCCCTTCGCCTCAAATCCGTGAAGATCGGGACCCGAACTACATCAGATGGGCATGCATATAGGACTCCGTCAACAAGTATGTCGGGTGCTATGCCCAAATGGGCAATGTACGTAAGTTTTGTGTGCTTCATTTTTGTTGTTCTTCCACTTATTATTATTACATATGGTGAATGACTCTTTTATTTGCTAGATGGAGGGGACCATACTTATGTACAATCATCTTCAGAGAATGCAGTGACGGTTGACCCATTGTTAGAGCATCTTGAAGGGGTTACCTGCTCCGAAAAATGCAACGAACAAAAAACAGAGGGAAGGTGAAGAGTAGTCCCAAACCCGGAAGGCACGGCTCCTCAGGCGAAGCGGCGGCCACCGCAGGACGCAGTGGAGGATGTTCGATCCCCCAAAGTGAAACTTCGGTCTGGCCGCCATGCATTCTCCGTTCTGAGGATTATCCCTTGCCCGCATTGTTTAAATTGAACTTTAATCCAAACTTTGTCCATCTAAAATTGTATCAGTCCGACATGACATTTTATGTTCATGATCTACGTTGTATGGGTAGTATAGTTTTGATGGGTGAACATCGAGTCAAGCCGATGGAGATGCAAAAATTTGGAATGTCCAGGGTGTGTCCTTGGACAAGATAGGGGTTGAAATTTGTCCAGTCCAGTTTTTTTTTGAACCATAAAATGCCCCGAGCACGTATGCCGCGCAATATGAAGCGCTGGAGGAGAATCTTCTCGCTGGTTGCTGGCGGCCCGCCCAGCTGGGCGGTCTGCTGAAAACCGCACGTTTCCGCCAGGAGCAAAGAAACAGTGGCTATCGTACGCGGCGCAGGAATGCAGCCTGTGTGTTCCCTCCTTTCCACCCCTCCTTTACGACAGCCACGAGAAGAGATGTCACGGTCCAGAGCCTATATATACGCACAGCTCACCAGAGCTAGCAAGGCAAGCCATTATTCGATTGACAACAGTCACAGCGCAAGAGAGGAGAGAGGGTCATCACAAATCAAGAGGCTGGTCAGGATTTGATCGATTTCATTCGATTCCATGGCGGCGGAGTTTGGATGGTGGCCTACGTCGTCGCCGTGGCTAAGCCCCGGTGCGGTGTGGTTCATCTTCTTCAACGTCGTGGTCGGCGCCATCGCGGTCATGTCGTCCCGGGCGGGACAGCAGGACGGCTGCGATTCGGGCACCCGGCGCAAGCTGGTTCACACCGCCTCGACCGTCGTCCTCGACAGCCTGCGTTCAATCTCCATCTTCTCCTTCCACTCGGCAGATTACACCGTCGCTTACTCTGCGCCGGCGTCGCAGCTCCACCACGTGCAGGACCCGTACTACACGTTCCAAGAACAGGAAACGCAGGAGGTGGCGCCCCAGCTCCGTGTGGCCGAAGAAGAAACTGTGGTATTGCCGCCGAGCGCGCCTGTCGCGGCAGCGGCAGCATTAGGCACGTCTGCGACGGCGGCGTCAGAGAGCCATGTGGAAGATGGGGATTCGACCTCCATCAGCTTGGACGAGGCATACGCGCTCGCGCGCGCAAGGCGGGAGTCACCAAGAGCTGCTGCCGCCGCCGCCGATACGGTGGCGAGGAAAAGGGAGCCGCTGGCGGAGGTCAAGATGCGAGCCTACCGATGCGGGCGTGGAAGAACGGAGGAGGTGGAAGGGAAGGCGGAGGTGAACGCGCGGGCGGAGCAGTTCATCCGGCAGTTCAGGGAGGAGCTCAAGTTGGAACGCATCAACTCAGGGGCGGAGCTACAGTATCCAGCCGGGGTCAGTTGACACCGACGACCTCGGTACAAACCTTTTTACGTTTAGCCTAGTATGAAAAAATGACCCCGGTGGAAACAAGAAATTGACCCCAGCCCGTGAGTGAAATGCATAGGTTCCACTACTTTGACAGGCCCAAACCACGTAGCACTAGCAGCTTATTAGAATGCGAAACTAACAGCCCACCACTTCACAGAATCGTTGGGTGATGTATTTTGCTAGTTGTTTTTTTCCTGAAGTCGCACGTCCTCTTCCAGTCTTCCAGACCTAAACTCTCGACGCCCTACACGCCTCTGTCCTGTGAACCGTCGCCCGTGGCCGCACCTGCCAGTCGTTGCTCCTCTCCCTATCCACCGGAAATTGAAGATTTTCTGTAAGTGTGAGTAAAGCCGATTCCTTTCAGGCCTTTACCGCTAGAGATTTAATTCACCAAATCCTCAATTCTCCAGTTATCTCAGGGTTTCTCAAATGTGTTGAATTTTTAAGGTTTAGGTGGAGGATCTAGTCATGCCGTGGATTTTATTTGCTAAATTCAGATAATCCTCAAATCGCTCCACCATTGCAATGTCAGAGTATACTGATGTGTAGTAGAACTTTCCCGGTATATTAATTTAGGATTTGATGCTTTACCCATTGGCCACATTTAGCCTAAAAATTTTCTTCGATGCTTTCAAAGTTGAGATCTTAGTGGATGAGTCATATCCAGATGATTTCACTTCCATTCAGTTGAAGGATCATGCCCATGAGCTCCCATTCTACATTGGTAGCGTGAGAGCAGATGAAAGATTTGTGAGCTAGTATAAAAAAACGTTTGGCATTTACTTTGGTATATCTCAACTCCTTAAGCTAGTGTACTGCATATGTTGAGAGGAGCTTTTCAGCAATGAAAATAGTGAAGGCAATGCTACGCAATCGCATTGGTGATTATTTCATGAATAACGACAACATTTGCTTCTTGTAGCAAAGACTTATGTATTTAATTAGTCCACCTAAGGATGCAATTGACCGCTTTCTCAAGATGAAGACCGTCGAGGCGAAAAAATAGATGTAAGTACTTTTGTGGACGACTTTATTTTCATATGATATATTCACAAATTGTTTCTTATATATGTGAGTTTGCTGAAAAAATACATTATATAAATGTTAAATAATATCAGTTTTGCCTCTAGCAGTGCGAGCTATACGCATATACATTAGTGACATGTTTTGTAGACACACATTCTTCCTACTTGTTTAATTTGACACCGGCGACCATTTTTCCTGGCTTCGCCCCTGCATCAACTCCATCCTCAACTACACCCACGCGTTGCGCCGCGGCGCTGCGGCGGCGACGGCACGGTAGCCGGTTGCGCCCGGACTAGTTTGTTGTGTACAGAGAATATTATTTCATTTATTTGCAGTACTGCAACAACACACAGTTTTCGATTGTTTAATGTACACAGAGATGATTGCGCAGACACGCGAACATTACATTTTGGGTAGTATAGCGAGATCACGCAATACGCATCTCTGACCTCGCACCCGCGATAACCCAAGTGTTGCCTCGTTCTTGATTTTATTGAAGATCCCGTTGTCGGCGCTTGCTTGTTGTGAAAGATACGACCGTTTTTGTTGTTCCAAGCTTTTCAAGAAATGCGTAAAGTAAGGGAGACCACGGGCTCCGCTGTCGTCCCCTGCACCTCCTCGCCGAAAATCACTTCCCGGGATGCTCGGATTCGCCGCCACCGTGCTCCCCTTCGTCGCCTCCGGCCGCCGGTTAGCGCCGTCGATCCCGACGTCTCCGGCCACAATTTCGAACCAGCGCCGCCGCCATCCGGGTCAGCGTGCCCGCGCGCATCCCGCAGCCTCAGCTGCGCGCTCTAAATCGAGCGAGCACGCCGCCGGCGATGTCGACGTGGCCGCGGTGGTGGAGACCATTGCTGACGTCAGTATGACGTCGCAATGGTCCCACCCTGTCAGTTTTTTTTTCTTTTTTGAATTTTTTTAAAAAAATGCTTAACTCCTGACATGTGGGACCAGCCGGAAAAAATGATAAATGTTTTAAAAATGATAACTACAAATTCAAACTTATTTGGATATTTTCAATTTACTAAACATTTTGAAATATAGTAAAATACATCAAAATGCTTGAGGAAAAAAAAAGACAACAAATTTAAAATTTTCAAACTACTAAAGAAAAAATAAGAGGAAAAAAAACAACTTACTTGAACATTTCAAATTGCTTAAAAAAAGAATGGAGATACTCTAAAACATATCAAGATAACCTAAATGTATTTCCTTTAATTACATTGAGATATATTTTGTAAAATCAATAGTTTTGAATATAAATTCGTTTGACCATTTTAATTTGCTGAATATTTAGAAATACGAAAAAATACATCGAACTGCTAAAAAAAACAAATTTGAACTTTTCAAATTGCTAAAGGAATTTTTTTTAAGATCTTAAAAATATCAACATACTCACATTTCAATTTGCTAAAAAATAAAAAAATAGAAATACTCTAAAATATATCAAGACAATCTAAATGTATTTCCCCTAATTATATTGAATCAAGTTTGATGAATGCTCACATATTGCATTCTCCCTAATTATGAAGTTGAAATAAATATTTGCGAGGAAAAAATACAAACATATCTGAACATTCCAACTTGCTAAATATCTAAAGATACTCAAAATGACAAATTGTTTATTTTCTCTTACAAATTGTAAAAATCAGTATAGACATTTTAAATACTTTGAGACCTTTTCAATATTTTTCCAAAAATCTTAATAATTTTAAATAATACATAAATACCCATTTGATAAAATATGGATTTCATAATTTCTTTTTGAACTCAAAGAAAATCCAGGAAAACAATATCAGTGATATAACTGAATATGATTAATCCAACAACATAATTTAAACACTTTATACATATTGTTTTAAGGTATTTAAACAATTTTCCAAAGACTACTAAATGATGTATATTTCAAATTTACAAATGCCTTCCAAATCTAATCATTTTGCAAATGTAAAAAGAATTCAAATATAACTAACTTTTTAATATATCTAAAGATACTCAAAATAACAAATTGTTTATTTTCTCTTACAAATTGTAAAAATCAGTATAGACATTTTAAATACTTTAGGACCTTTTCAAGATTTTTCCAAAATCTTAATAATTTTAAATAATACATAAAGACCCATTTCATAAAATATGAATTTCATAATTTCTTTTCGAACTCAAAAAAAATCTAGGAAAACAATATCAGTGATATCACTGAATATGATTAACCCAACAACATAATTTAAACACTTTAAGATGTTGTTTTAAGGTATTTAAACAATTTTCCAAAGACTACTAGATGATGGATATTTCAAATTTACAAATGCCTTCGAAATCTTAGAGAATTCAAATATAACTAACTTCTTAATTTTACTATTTTTTTTGAAATCTGAACAATCAACAAATGTAATTTTTTTTTGAGTTCCAATAGTTTTAGTATCTGAACAATTTTTTTAATGTGGATATTTCCAAAATATATAACCAAATTTTAAGACACGGGCGCGGCGTGTCGACGCGCCATTTTGCCTAGTCTTTAATAAGGCCCCATATCCTCTGCGTCTTTTCCACTCTGTGGTTGTATCAAAGTGGTTTCGCCACCTGGATCTCGCTGATGCCTTCGCTCGGTCCTATATCTTTGTCTCAAGTGTCTCTCGGTGCTCTCGTTTGGCCTTCTAGCGATTTGTGTGGGAGGCTGGCCATCTAATGGATTCGCCGTGTGCTATGCTCGCCGAGCTACGCGGCCGTGATTTGCGTGATGACATATGTCGCCGTTGTGGGTGTCGCGGCGGGCTCGGGTTCATCCCCACGCGGGCATATCTGACGGCGTCAACACTACCGGCTCCGAACAGGGGTCGGACCGTGGCCATTGTCGGTGGCCTCCTCACCGGCAGGTAGTTTCACTTGTTGGAGTGGTTGATGTGTGGATAAAGCCGATGGCTCGGGTATTTCCGGTGCCGACGACGATGACGCGCTTGGCGCCATTCCCCTCCTTGGAGGCTTCTTCTATGAGCCTCGGCTTTCTCCTCATCATGTTCGGATGTCTCTAGGTGAAAACCTAGACCCTCAATGGGTGGAGTAATGTCGTCACCTATGCGTCGTTTCCTTCTTAGAGACGTTGCCTCTTGAGACCTCGACTCGCTTTGTTCTCTTGGTTTTCCCCTCTTGGTCACTTTGTGGCCGGATGCTACACCTGTGATACTGTGAAGTTAGTATGATGGGTATTGGGGTGTGGTGAGCTAGAGACTTCCTTTGATATTCGGTTGATCGACCCAAAGACCTCAAACGTCTAACTGCCCTATCTTAGCTTGTTGTAGTTGTGCTCGTCTTGTGTTTGGATGTTCGATGTTCTTTTCTCCGTGTTGTGCTGTTAAGGTAAGTTGTTAACCCGAGCGTCGATCTATGATGTCATCTGGGCCTCTGTGCTTTATAAAACTAAAGCTGTGTTCTAGGAGACTTTTATCTAAAAAATGACATATTTTTCGAGTAACTACCTCACGAGGAGGGCAGGGCGTTCCGGCAATTCTTATAGAAGATTAAAGCTGCCCAGTTAATGAGGGAGACCGGATCAAAAAAATCTTACAATACCTGTTTATGGGGAAAATCGGGCCAAACAACTTCACATGCGAGGAGACCTATCGTCCACATGACGCTAATCCACCAAACATTACAAACACACACCACCGTCTCCGGCACTGCCCTGACTTACACCACTCGGCACCAAATCCGCACGCTAGTCACAACGCTGCAGGACCCAGCCATGACACAACCCTAGCTGCCCAGACACACTCAGAATCAGCCGAAGCAACCAACATCTGCACCATCACACCCCCCCCCCCCCCCCCCAAAGCGCATATGGGCACCCGTAACACTGATGCGCGAGAGGAAAAAAAAGCTCCCGCCGCTGCTGGCACCGTCTCGGCTTTGCCCAACGACGGCGAGGGGAGGGGAGGGATGGAGGTGGAGGAGGGCCGCCTGTGTCACCAGAGGTGACGACGCGGGGGGCAAAGCCGGGATTTTATTGTGGTATCTTGAGGAGTGTGGCGTTTTGGAGGCCGAGCTATATGTAGCTCGGTTTTCAAAAAATTTGAATCCACATTTTTCTATTTCAAAAAAATCCTAGATGTATATAAAGTCGAGATCTACCGCTACATAAAGTTTCAACTCAAAATTCATAATACTCTGGGCTACACAAAAATGACAAATCTGGCAACAATTCGAATTTTTCAGAGTGTACTGTTCCAGATCTAGATCTGCGTATTTGTCTTTTTTCCCCAGCCCAAAATAAAACGAATTTCTCAGTAAAAATTTGGACAGCAGTATATCTCAATGTTATCTACACGTATGAATTTTGTGAGAATTTTTTGAAACAGAAAAATTCAGATTCAATTTTGTTGGAAAACCGAGCTACATATAGCTCGGCCTCCATTTCGAGTTTCCGTATCTTGAGTAGCTACTTTTAAAAAAACTTATCAATGTCTTCAGATGACACAAACACGACCCAGAGGAAACAACTCAAAACCTATTTCATGCGAGTACTCACGACATCTATCTTACACAAGAGCCTCCCTCCGAAGACCTTGACTCTGACGAATGCGGATTTTGCTCATGCGTTATGGCGCCCATGCGCAATCCTGGACCGTTGATGACTCCCAAGTGCAGGAGATCAATTGTAGTACCTTTCGATTAGAAAAGGTTGTCGAACCCACGAGGAGCTGAAGGTATTGGTTAGCAAGAATGATAAATAAAACAATGAAAGATGCAAGTGTTTTTGGGATTTTTGGTTGTATAGTTGCAAGAAAGTAAAAATGCTGAATATAAATGATAGCAAGTAAAAAGCTCTCAAAGAGAGAAAGCCCAATCCTCTATGTGGCAAGAGGACAAGCTCAAGTGATGTGTAACTTATATGTGGAAAACGTTCCCGAGGGCGGCATGGATACTGCTAGGCATAGAGATTTATTAAACAACACGTTGAATATCTTGTCAAGTTTTAATCTTCTTTGGACGGAGCCATTGTTAGGTAAGCTAAATAAATAAACTAAACCCCTTATGATGGATCATGTGGCCAAGTAAATGACTGCACAAGAATTATTAAGACATAAAGTCCCACCATAGCATTACACTCTAAGGTCCCCGATACTAATACCCTCATAATGCAACTTCATGACTCGGTCTCAGGTTTACATGTCCCCCAAGTCTCCCTCAATTCATTACACTACGGTGTTCTCCTATGAGCCCATATAGGTGAAGTGTTGTGCAGTCGACGTTCGCACAACACCATCATAGAATCACATAAAAAGATAAACACTAGACAAAATACCAACACATGTCATATATAAATCATTGCCAATTCATCCTATGCCCTCAGGAACATACGGGAACTACTCACAACGTGCAAACATAATGATATTCAGTGGCATAAGTGGTACAACACAATCTGAAAATATAACTTCACCTCCAAATAATGACAAGTACTCAATCACAAACATGAATAGTAGCACAAGACAAGTATCTAGGGTATAGCAACTCTCAAACTACGAGGGGAACGGAGTGGATCACGGAGATGATGATGGAGATGGTGCTGGTCTTGGTGATGGTGATGATGTAGAGGCCTCCTCCCACGCCAAGGAGGAGAGGTGATGACGATGACGATGATTTCCCCCTTCTCCGGAGCTCCGGAGCAGCAGGATCTGACCCCCCTCGGAGGGAATCAGGAGTTTCGCCGCCGCCGCGGCCTCGGATGGACTTGGGAAAATTAGGGCGTAACTTTTCGGGCGAGACGAAGGCGTGTTAAAAAGCCCCGAGCGAGGAAGTGCCCGAGGCTCCGATGGGCCCACGCGGCCAAAGAATCTGGCCGCGTGGGCCCCCTCTTTTGGGCCTCGTGGCTCTCCTCCTTCGATCTTCTTCCCACTGCTGTTCTCCCGATGAAAAACCAGCTGTGCAATTTTCCTTTTTTATTTGGGTCCCTGTAGCTCCTGAAACATTAAAAACAAGAAAAAGGAGGTTTTCTGCCTCCCAGAAATTAAATACCAAAAATAGGGACTTTGTATGAAAGTCCCATAAATCATCTAAAACATGTAAAAACAATGATATAACAATGCCAATAACATTCTAATATGATAATATAAGTTGTATAAATGATGATATAAAATGCACGTATCAACTCCCCCAAGCTTAAACCTTTACTCGTCCTCGAGTAAGTAAGGACATAGATCATTACATGCATCAATGGACTTATGGTTGATAAATAAATACGAGCATTGTATCATCATCATATTCAATTGCAATGAAAGATTAATGAACTAAAACTCATACACATGAGGGCAACATAAGTAGAAGCTCTAGCAATCACCCCTTACTTTTGAAGGCAAATAACCATTGTATGTTGGACAATTGAATCATACTCTTTTTCACATGCTTTTGCTCTTATGGCAAGCATTATAATATTTTATACTTTGCTGAAATTTAAAGACAAGATAAACTCTCATTGGATAACAAGTTAAAGAAGACAAATGAAAAGATAGATATAAGATTGTTTACAATCTTGCTTCACTAGTAACTAGTGCAAACTTTAGTCATGGATATTTCAATCAAGTTCCTATGCTCTATACAACCTTTATCTTACACTTTCCATGGCTAACTGAATTTTCAGGTGCCTTCCTTTTCATTCACTTTCCAAGAGCATAAGTATTGAAATATCCATGATTCATTAATTTGCTCAAAAGATACTAGATTCTAACAAGAGTGTTTCATATCCTTTTCATTAACCCTTCCTAACTTTTTATCCTACAAGACTATATCTCAACCTTAAACTATTAATTTTCAAGTCATATGACTCATTCTCTTTACTTATTTTATAATGAGGTAATTCTACAATTGTCCAACACACTCAAGTTAATTAAATTCAAGGCAAGATGTGACTGAAACTCTAAATATGCCACGCTCATTTGCATGAGTGTTACCCATAAATCTCCAAACAAGAGAATCATGGATGACACCATACTTTAATATTCATTGATAAACCACAAGATAGGGATACATGATAATGCTCCATGAGCTCACACACGCCTAAGAGAGATTGATAACTAAACGATAAAAGCAAAACACACCATGACTAGATAGATATGATAAACTAGTAAAGATAAAGACTAGGTTGAACTCCCCCAAGCTTGACGTTTTGCTAGAGCCTCCTCTGCTGCAGCCTCTTCTTTCTCATATTCCTCCTCCCATTCCGCCATCTTCCATGGGAAAGGCCTTCCATCACGGAAAGATGTAGGTGGATTATTATACCTGAGGGTAGCAGCTTCTGCAATCTTCTTGAAGCGTTCTTCATACTCGCAGTTCTGGTTCTCTACATCCCACATAAAGCATTGGATCTGTCCAACTTCTCGATGACGTCCTTGTATCTTTCTTCCAGATCTTCGAGCCTCTCTTGTACTCTTCAACCTTCTTCTCCAGCTCCAGGTTCATGAAGTGATGAGCATCAAGGCTGCGTTCAACAACAGTGCCATACCTGAAGGTCTTCTCCTCCAGATCATCCAGCCTTTCCTCCACCGTGCCGGTGGTCTTGGGAGCCTTCACCTCCTCCACGAGCATCACACCCTCCTTGAAGGAAATCATCTTCGGCGGTGCCATCACGGAGTTGAGGTAGTGGTTCACAACACCTCCCTTGGGGAGGCTCTCCCCTTCATGGTTGGATTCGGAGCTAGACATGGCTAAAACCTGACAGACAGAAACAGCAAAAGCAAAGATCGCTCGAGAACGCTCGGTGCGAGATTAGATCGGCGGAAGGGGTATATATTGACGGTTTTTAGGTCAAGACGAAGCGTCGGAGACGAAAACGAGACGAAACGGGACTCCGAGGGGAAAGGAGTGGGCCCACGCGGCCAAAGAATCTGGCCGCGTGGGACCCCCTCTTTCCTTCCTCGGGCTCCGTTCCTTCCAGTTTCTTGTCCCACACGTTAATTTCCATAAAAAATGACTCCGTAAAATTTACGCAATTCCGAGAAACTTTCCAACACAAAAGTTACCTATTATTGATTTTGGGTTTCTGAAACTGCAAAATTCTTCGCAATTACCTCCTCCGGTGTCTTTAAATTCAACTCCTCCACCTTTCCGATGAAGCTCCTTCCTGCAATATAATGTTTAAGGCGTTGTCCATTGACTACATGAGGTTTACCTTTCATATCACCGTGAAGACGGATAGCTCCTGAACGGTACACCTCCTGTATCACTAATGGTCCCTGCCACTTTGAAGCCAACTTCCCTGCAGAAAACTTGAAACGAGAGTTGTATAATAAAACTTGATCACCTACTTTGAATTCTTTTCTCTTAATTTTCTTGTCATGCCAAATCTTAACTTTCTCTTTAAACATTCTGGCACTTTCATAAGCTTCATTTCTCCATTCATCTAGTAGGTTTAAATCAAGAATTCTCTTCTCTCCCGCAGTTTTAAAATCAAAGTTCAATTGTTTAATAGCCCATCTAGCTTTATGTTCTAATTCCACAGGTAAATGACAAGCTTTTCCATAAACCATTTTATAAGGAGACATTCCCATAGGATTTTTAAAAGCAGTTCTATAAGCCCACAATGCATCATTAATTTTAAGTGGCCAGTCAGACCTAGACTTATTCACTGTCTTTTCCAAAATGAGTTTAATTTCCCTATTACTTAATTCAACTTGTCCACTTGTTTGGGGATGATAAGGAGATGCAACTCTATGGTTAACATTATATTTTGCCAATGTTTTCTAAGAATACCATGTAAGAAATGAGAACCACCATCAGTAATTAAAAACCTAGGAACACCAAACCTGGGGAAAATGATGTCCTTGAGCATCGTCATTGCTGTGGCATGATCTGCACTTTTGGTTGGAATTGCTTCCACCCACTTTGTAACATAATCCACTGCAACCAAAATATGAGTATGCTTTGTCTTTGATGCTGGGAAAGGTCCCATAAAGTCAAAACCCCACACATCAAATGGCTCAAGTGGTAAAGAATAATTCATAGGCATTTCATTTCTCCTACCAATATTTCCTACTCTTTGACATTTATCACAAGATTTAACATATTCAGCACAATCCTTAAATAAAGTAGGCCAATAAAAACCAGATTGTAATACCTTTGCACCTGTACGATCTCCTGCATGATGCCCTCCATAGGGACTGTCATGACAATCTCTTATAATAGCCTGTTGTTCATGCTCAGGTACACAACGTCTAATAATACCATCCACACTTTTCTTATAAAGGAAAGGATCATCCCAAAAATAATGTCTAAGATCATAAAAGAATTTCTTTCTTTGTTGAAAAGTGAAGTGTGGTGGTAAAACTTTACCAACAATAAAATTTGCATAGTTGGCAAACCATGGAGATGCAACTTTAGCACTAGAAACATTAATATTGCAAGTTGTTCATTAACAAAACTATCATTAATAGGAATAGGATCATCAGGTATATTTTCCATTCTAGAAAGATGATCAGCTACTTGATTATCTTCCCCTTTCCTATCAACAATGTGTAAATCAAATTCTTGCAATAAAAGTACCCATCTTATTAGTCTAGGCTTAGCATCTTTCTTATTCATTAAATATTTAATAGCAGAATGATCAGTATGTATTGTGACTTTGAATCAGTAATATAAGGTCTAAACTTGTCACAAGCAAATAGCACTGCTAAAAATTCTTTTTCAGTTGTAGCATAATTCTTTGAGCAGCATCAAGTGTTCTACTAGCATAATAAATAACATTCAGTTTCTTATCAACACGTTGGCCCAAAACAGCCCCAACTGCATAATCACTAGCATCACACATAATTTCAAAAGGCAATTTCCAATCAGGAGGTTGAATAATAGGAGCACTTATTAAAGCATTCTTCAAAATATTAAAGGACTCAATGCAATCATCATTAAAAGAGAAAGGAACATCCTTTTGCAAAAGATTGGTTAGAGGTTTTGATATTTTGGAGAAATCTTTAATAAACCTACGGTAAAAACCTGCATGCCCAAGAAAACTTCTTATACCTTTGATGTCCCTTGGGTATGGCAGCTTTTCAATAGCTTCTATCTTTGCTGGGTCAACTTCTATTCCTCTTCCAGAAATCTTATGCCCAAGACAATACCTTCAGTAACCATGAAGTGACACTTCTCCCAATTAAGAACTAAGTGTTGGTCTTCACAACGCTGCAAAACTTTGTTAAGGTTGAACAAGCAATTATCGAAGGAAGTACCATACACAGAAAAATCATCCATAAAAACTTCCATTATCTTTTCAATATAATCAGCAAATATAGCATTCATGCATCTTTGAAAAGTAGCAGGAGCATTGCACAAACCGAATGGCATTCTCCTATAAGCAAATGTACCATATGGGCAAGTAAAAGTGGTCTTTTCTTGATCATCCTTATGGACAGGAATTTGTGAGAAACCTGAATAACCATCTAAATAGCAAAAGTGAGAGTGTTTAGATAACCTTTCTAACATTTGATCAATAAATGGCAATGGGTAATGATCTTTACGAGTTGCTTTATTTAACTTCCTGAAATCAATACACATCCTATAACCAACAACAGTACGTTGAGCCACAAGTTCATCCTCATCATTTGGAACAACAGTCATTCCACCCTTTTTAGGAACACAATGAACAGGACTAACCCACTT
This sequence comes from Poa pratensis, assembly GCA_947311845.1. Classification (NCBI taxonomy): domain Eukaryota; kingdom Viridiplantae; phylum Streptophyta; class Magnoliopsida; order Poales; family Poaceae; genus Poa; species Poa pratensis. The sequence continues at coordinate 1,964,443 of CAMZMU010000044.1, read as the reverse complement.
ACTATCAGCTATGGATAAATGATACCAGCTTCAATAAGTCTTATTACCTCTTTCTTACCACTTCTTTCATTTTTGGATGGAGACGGCGTTGATAATCAACAACAGGTTTTGCATCCTCCTCCAAATTAATTTTATGCATACATAGAGCTGGGCTTATACCTTTAAGATCATCAAGAGAGTATCCAATGGCTGGTCGGTGAGCTTTAAGCACATCAAGTAATTTTCTTCTTCTTCAGCTGAAAGGTTAGCACTAATAATGACAGGATATATGCTCTTCTCATCCAAGTATGCATATTTAAGATTTTTAGGCAAAGGTTTTAATTCAAAACTAGGATCCCCTTTAGGTGGTGGTAGCACTCCTAAATTATCAGGTGGGATATGCAATTGTAATTGTGGTGGTTGTTGCCATAATATTTGTTCTAAAGCATCTTTTTCTCATCATTAAATGGTTCATCTTGATTAAGCATATAACGTTCTACCACGTCTGATGAAGCTACAGCTATATGAGCAAGAGTTTCAATTAATCTTCAGAAATTGGCTCTTTCTCAATGTTTATCAGCAAATTTAGAAAAGTTGAATTCAAGTTTTTCTCCAGCACATTTAATAAACACTTTCTCTTTAGCAAATTAATTTCAGCACCAACAGTGTGTAAGAAAGGTCTACCAAAAATGATAGGACAAAATGAATCTTGAGGACAACCAAGCACAATAAAATCAGCAGGATATTTTATTTTGCCAACCAATACTTCAACATCTCTAACAATTCCAAATGGATAATATAATCTTTATTAGCAAGTTGAATTGTCATACCTGTCTCTTCCATAATGATAGGATCAATATCAGGCTTGATTTCAAGATAAAGAGAATATGGAATGACACTAATACTTGCTCCAATATCACACAAACCATGATAACTTGAAGTCCCAATAGAGCATGATATAACAGGTTACCAACCTTGGCCGAATTTTAAAACTTTAGTAGCATCTTCACATAAATAAACATCAACAGGGTCTTCTTCATTTAATTGTTTGATAATGAAATTTGACTGTTGACTTCCACCTGTTCATAAGGCTGAGAACATCTTCTTTTACTCTTGTTAGTAACAGCAATAAGTAAATTCTCCTTAACTTGGTTTGGATATGGAGGTGGTTCAACATACTCCTCAATTGTCACAGATGACACTGGTTCTACCTGTTTAATAACTTTAGGAACAACAATAGATTGTTTAACAGGTTCAACATAAACTTCAAACCCACTTTTAGGAACACCAATATGATCAGCAAAAGTTTTAGCTATCTCAATTATAACATAAGGATCAAGACCAAAATTATCACTCAGATTCTTAAACAAAATAGAAGTAGAGAAGTTCTCTACACATGAATATCCATAGTCCAAATAGGGCTCATTACCTTTATCAAGATCCCAATGACAAGTGTTCTCAGCAATAGTCTCCAATAAATTCCATGCTTCTTCTTCAGTATTATTTGTAAAACTTCCACCAGACGAATTATCCAGAAATTCCTTTGTTTCATTGGTAGCCTCACATAAAAGTTTATCAATATAATTTTCCTTGTAAGATCATGACAAGGATTCTTGCGAAGGAGTTCCTTTAACCTCCCCCAAGCTTGAGTAATACTCTCTCCCAGATGTGGCCAGAAATTAAATATATAGCAGCGGTTCTCATAAGCTTCTTTAGGAGTAAAATACTTAAGAAAGAAAACCTTCCTCAAAATACTCCATTCAATAATGACTTCTTCATCCAAAGACCTGAACCAAATACGAGCATTACCAGATAAAGACAAAATAATAGCTTCCTTTTTACCTGATCCTCAGAAATACCAGGAAGCCTAAATAAGCCACATATGTCTTCAATTGTCTCCACGTGTTCACGTGCAGACTTAGTTCCATCCCTGTAAATGGATTTTTCATAACTCTTTTAACATGACCAATGGGAATTTTAAATCCCACTTTAGGTACCTCAGACACAGTAGTTTCAACCACTTTAGGAGTAGTGGCATAAGCACTTTCATATAAAGCAAGATGCAGCGAGGCACGATTCATAAATGCCATAGTAACAATGAGATAAAACAGTAAATAAAATTCAGCTTTCAAGTTTCCTTACCAAACTTCTTACCAATAGCGCTACGCTCCCCGGCAACGGCGCCAGAAAAGTGTCTTGATGACTCCCAAGTGCAGGAGATCAATTGTAGTACCTTTCGATTAGAAAAGGTTGTCGAACCCACGAGGAGCTGAAGGTATTGGTTAGCAAGAATGATAAATAAAACAATGAAAGATGCAAGTGTTTTTGGATTTTTGGTTGTATAGTTGCAAGAAAGTAAAAATGCTGAATATAAATGATAGCAAGTAAAGCTCTCAAAGAGAGAAAGCCCAATCCTCTATGTGGCAAGAGGACAAGCTCAAGTGATGTGTAACTTATATGTGGAAAACGTTCCCGAGGGCGGCATGGATACTGCTAGGCATAGAGATTTATTAAACAACACGTTGAATATCTTGTCAAGTTTTAATCTTCTTTGGACGGAGCCATTGTTAGGTAAGCTAAATAAATAAACTAAACCCCTTATGATGGATCATGTGGCCAAGTAAATGACTGCACAAGAATTATTAAGACATAAAGTCCCACCATAGCATTACACTCTAAGGTCCCCGATACTAATACCCTCATAATGCAACTTCATGACTCGGTCTCAGGTTTACATGTCCCCCCAAGTCTCCCTCAATTCATTACACTACGGTGTTCTCCTATGAGCCCATATAGGTGAAGTGTTGTGCAGTCGACGTTCGCACAACACCATCATAGAATCACATAAAAAGATAAACACTAGACAAAATACCAACACATGTCATATATAAATCATTGCCAATTCATCCTATGCCCTCAGGAACATACGGGAACTACTCACAACGTGCAAACATAATGATATTCAGTGGCATAAGTGGTACAACACAATCTGAAAATATAACTTCACCTCCAAATAATGACAAGTACTCAATCACAAACATGAATAGTAGCACAAGACAAGTATCTAGGGTATAGCAACTCTCAAACTACGAGGGGAACGGAGTGGATCACGGAGATGATGATGGAGATGGTGCTGGTCTTGGTGATGGTGATGATGTAGAGGCCTCCTCCCACGCCAAGGAGGAGAGGTGATGACGATGACGATGATTTCCCCCTTCTCCGGAGCTCCGGAGCAGCAGGATCTGACCCCCCTCGGAGGGAATCAGGAGTTTCGCCGCCGCCGCGGCCTCGGATGGACTTGGGAAAATTAGGGCGTAACTTTTCGGGCGAGACGAAGGCGTGTTAAAAAGCCCCGAGCGAGGAAGTGCCCGAGGCTCCGGATGATGGGCCCCAGGCGGCCAAAGAATCTGGCCGCGTGGGCCCCCCTCTTTTGGGCCTCGTGGCTCTCCTCCCTTCGATCTTCTTCCCACTGCTGTTCTCCGATGAAAAACCAGCTGTGCAATTTTCCTTTTCTTATTTGGGTCCATATAGCTCCTGAAACATTAAAAACAAGAAAAAGGAGGTTTTCTGCCTCCCAGAAATTAAATACCAAAAAAGGGACTTTGTATGAAAGTCGCATAAATCATCTAAAACATGTAAAAACAATGATATAACAATGCCAATAACATTCTAATATGATAATATAAGTTGTATAAATGATGATATAAAATGCACGTATCAACCGTCAATTTCAGCTGTCCGACGATCAGGATTTAGCGTTGACCCAACACACTTTCAACGCTAAATCCTGTCCGTCGGACGGCTGAAACGGACGGTCCAGGTTCTGCTGATCGCCATAGCGCATTGCAAAGAGATTAATCGGACTCTGACTACTTCTCGAGGAAGCAGAGGCAGAAGCAAGCCGCAGCAACCACTTTTTTTGAACACAACACAACCATCACTGTCATTACGCATCAAAGCAGAGTACAACAGTGATTACAACTTTCATCCTGAAAGTAGAAACCTAGCTGGGCACAGAAAAAAGCTACTGAGAACATATAGTGGATATGCCGAAGAGTACAACCGGAGCCTATCAGGGGGCCCATTGAGAACTCGGACGCAACAAACCTGCAGTCACACTCTTACAGGGCCTCTCGCAATCTAGCCAACCGTAGAGCCAGCGGCTCAACCAGCAATCGCGTTGGCAGACGCCTATGAGGTAAATGATTGAGCTGTAGATATGAAATGTCCAACACCGAGCCCAAATCAGGAGGTTCTTGGCTGTTAAATCTGAGAAACCGCAGCAGAGACGATCTCACCCGCCTCCGGCCTGTCTCGAACAGCAAGAAGGCACATCCAACCTGCACAGTAACTGGCAAAGGATCCGAAGTGCTACAATCGGATGAATACCAATGAAACTCCCAGGATGAACTGGTGGGAGTCGACATCACCAAGCTTTTCATACTGGTAGCATCAAACTCACACCTCCACCAACCAATCCGCCAACCAAGCCCAGCAGCAACACCATCTCCATCCTCTCCTCACCACCACGGTCGGCCAAGAGAAGAAAGACAGGAATCGTACCACTGGGCTTATTGGAGATGTTGCCCTCAGCTTCGTGCCTCCAGTGCATCTCCCACCGTGGGAGCTTGCCACCGAGACGCGACGCCGAGACATGGACGCCGCTCGCCAGCAGCCATATCAACCAACAAGAGGGGAAGACGGCTTTATTTGTAGAGATGCCTTGGTCGACCTCCTCTAACAGCCATGCCCATCGGAGCAAATCAAGAACAGCTGGACGAGGGCGCACCAGATCCAGCGTCCTACTCCAAATCGCCATAGAGGACGAAAACGAAGCCTACTATACAACCTACAACTACTAGCACCTCTCCTCCACCATCTCCAAGCGGCAGCGCCGCCAGAGAGGCTTCGGATCGGGCCTGGGGCGGGCGGAGAGCTCTCAGGCAGAAGAGATGAGGAGAGAGAAAGAAAAGGGGAAAGTGCTCGCCCCCTCAGCAGCAGCCACTTCAAAACCCTCCTAAGGGCACCTCCAGCCGTCCCCCCAGCGCCCCCAGGGCCCAAAAAAGCGCCGTTTTGGGCCAAATAGCGCCGTTTTTCTACCAGTCGCCCCCCAGGAGCCCAAATAGCGCCGTTTAGCGCCGTTTTGGCACCGGCGCACCCAGCCCAAACCCAGCGCGTCGGGTTGCGCCTGGGGAGGGTCGGCGGAAGGGAAAATGCGCGTGGGCTAGCACTGTCGGGGAGACGGCGCATTTCCCACCCCCGCCTCGCCCTTTCCTCTATCCCGCCCGTCGCCGCCATCTCGCCGCCGGCACGACCCCTCTCCCTCCGTCGGACGCAAGCAGCTAGGAACCCCACCATCTCGCCCCAAACCATGGCGCCGGCGCCGCCCTCCCCTCCGCCGGGATCTAGCCGGGAGGAAGGCTCTCGGGAAGGCTCGCGCCCACCTCGCCTGCTAGGTGTTCGGCGGTTTGCCCGCCCAGCCATGGACTCCGACGACGACGAGCTGCTCGCCGAACTGCTCGACGAGGAAGCCCAGGCCGACCTCGACGACGAAGAGCACTTGCTGATCCTGGCCTGCCTGGCCGGCTTGCTCGCGCACGACGCGCGGCTGCGGCGTGGTGGCTCGGCGCCCGGCCGCCGCAAGAGCAAGCCGAGGCAACGCTACGAAGGGTACTGCATCCTCTACTCCGACTACTTCGCCGATCATCCCATGCAGGACGAGGCCGTGTTTCGGCGCCGCTTCCGGATGAACCGCAAGCTCTTCCTCGACATCATGCATGCCATCCGGGAGTTCGACACCTACTTCAAATTGAAGAAGGATTGCACCGGTACGGTTGGCTTTACCTCAATTCAGAAGTGCACGATGGCTGTGAGGTTGCTTGCATATGGTGTTCCCGCTGATTCGCAGGATGATTATTTGCGCATGTCCGAGTCCACTGCCATTGATTGCTTGAACAATGTCGTGGGGTAGATAACACGACAGATGCTACTTTGGGGTAGCTTGAGTTGATGGGTACGGCGACTCTGGTATCTGGGAGATTGTTTAGCATTGCAGGGACAAAGGGTTTACCCAGGTTCGGCCTCTCCATTGGAGATAAAGACCTACTTCCTGCTATCTTGTTATTGATCTCGATCTCGATAACCCAGCTACGACAACAGAGCCGGATCTCGATTTAGGTTACAAGGTTCGCTTGGTAGCGTATGTTTGTCTCTATGATTCTCTCGTCTAAGCTTGGATCGTAAAGGTTCTCCCCTAACTAGGGCTCAGGGACCGGCTTATATAGATGACCGGGCCTCCTGGCGCTTTACAAGATAAATCCGGGTTCTACCCAGACTCGGAGTCCTACTCTAGCTCTTCTGGCCTTTGTGTCCTCCAAGTCCTGAACCGCCTCTGGTCTTCTAGAACCTTTCCTTCCTGAACCGGGTTACCGCCAAACCTACTGGCCCAGCGACATAACCCGGCCCATGCTGATGGTTAGCTGGCCTGGCCGGGCCTCCTGCCTGGCGGGTCACGCTTCCCTCTTCATGAGCCTACCGGGATATAATCCCCCCATCAGTAGCCCCCAGGTTAACCTGGTTACCAGGTTGACATGTTCTGCTTCTATTCTTGAATATTGCTTCTTTAAGCTGAACTGTTATCTTGGTCAGCCGGGTTAACCACCTGAAACATAAAATAATATACAACAAATTAAATGCCAGGTTACATCACTTTTCTTTGAGCTTGGCCAGCCCTTCTTGGCGACCTAGGACGTAACCCGGTTCAGATACACCGGGTTCATATGCCACCGGGTTTCACTCTCGACACTTAGCGAAAATCACAAATCTATTGCGGGCCTGTTACCAGTCATAAACGCGGCCAAGGAATATTCCTTTTGCCTCTTCTGCTCGACATTAACTCCCAGGAGAGGATACTTATCTTATCCACTCATTTTTATCTCAATACCCCTAGGGTTTTCTCCACGGTTATAAATAGAAGACCACAAGACACGCAGTCTTTTCCCCCATTCCGTTCATCTTCGTCATCTTCCTCGCGCCCACACTGTACCAACCGCAAATCCCTCTCAAATCGAGCCTCCAAATCTCCGCGTAAAGATCCGCAGGTACGATTCTCTCACGCATCCATACTTCGCATTCGATTCCGCTCTGAATCGTGCCCAAAATTTACTTTGTATTTTTCTCTCCGCACATCCGCATCTACAGCTAGGGTTCCTCATCGCCATTGTTGCCCTTCGAGCTGCTCAAGAACCCTACGCCATGGTGAAAGAGAAGGTGAAGGCTGGAGGACCACGAGCTGCGAAGAAGACCGCAAAGAAACCAGCAAGTTCAGTCGCTGGTGGATCTAGCTCCGCCGCCCCGCTGCTGCTCAGGTCAACTGGACCAAGTCCACAGTGACAAATCTGATGCTGCAAGAATATGTGAACTGCGGCGAGCTTCCCCACAAAGAAGAGATCAACTGGCGCCCTGCTGGAGAAGAGATCCGCCCCAATCCCAAGGACGGTGAGGTCGTCGTTTTCCTTGATCATGTTCAGCGTGGTCTCCGCCCCCGGTTCCTTATTTTTCCGCCGGGTTCTCAAATATTACGGCCTTAGGCCCTAGGACATAGGCCCCAACTCTATACTCAACATCAGTGTTTGGGCCAAAATACTTGCGATCACCCAATGCGGAAGACATTGCTCGGATCCTAGCTTGCAACGAAGCAAGAGGCTTTCCTGGGATGCTTGGAAGCATCGACTGCATGCAATGGACATGGAAGAACTGTCCATTTGAATGGCAGGGGATGTACAAAGGCCACAAAGGAGAGTGCAGTGTGATTCTTTAGGCCGTGGCTACACATGATCTATGGATTTGGCATTCCTTCTTTGGTATGCCAGGAACTCACAACGACATCAATGTGTTGCAGTGCTCGAATGTCTTCGCCAAGCTTGTTGAAGGTCATGCCCCTCCAGTGAACTACGAGATCAATGGGCACCAGTACACAAAGGGCTACTACCTTGCAGATGGCATCTACCCGAAGTGGTCAACATTTGTGAAGAGCATCTCCAACTCTGTGCCAGGAAGCGCGAAACCTTGGTTTTCCAAGTGCCAGGAGGCTTGCAGGAAGGATGTTGAGCGGGCATTTGGTGCGCTGCAGTCTCGATTCGCTGTTGTCCGGTACCCAGCCATGACTTGGTCGAAGGCCAACATGTGGGAGGTGATGAACTGTTGTGTGATCTTGCACAACATGATCATTGAGAGTGAGCGGGATCATCCGGTGCCTGAGACTACTGAGCCATACTACCGACAGGGTCCTCTTGCAGATGTAGATCACCAGGTTCCGGCAACATGGGCAGCCTTTCTCGCTATGCGCCAGGAGATTCGAGACCCTGCAGCACATACACAACTGCAGAATGATCTTGTGCAGCACTTGTGGGAGCGCAAAGGAAATGACAATGCCGACAATGCCAATGCCTAGTTTGATTTGTTCTATTTGCTTGCATTGTTGAACGATTTGTGTGTGGATTTGTATGTTGAACTATTCTTATGTGTGAATTTGTATGTCGAACTATTTTAATTGTGTTGGTCTTTGTTTTATGCGCGAAATATGGCCCAAACTCGCCCAAACTCGCCGGCTGGGGGCGGCCTGGCTTCGGCGACTGGGAATCGGCGCCCCCCAGCGCGTGAAATAGCGCCGTTGCCCCCCAGACGGGCCAAAATAACGCCGTTTTTCGGCCCGGGGGCCGAACTACTGGAGATGCCCTAAACCCCTCCAAACTAGGGAATGGGGGATGGGGCGTAGTCGAAAGCCGGAGAAGACAACCCCCAGATGCATCGCTTAATCCTACGCCGTTTGCTCTGCTCCTCCCCCTCCTTCTCCTCCACCGCTCCCGCCGCCGGCGCAGATTTTGTGGGCGAGCTCGCAGCCCTCGTCGCTGCCGGCCGCTTCCACGCCTCCGTCAATCTGGCGAAATCACTCCTCCTCTCCTCCCAGCCACCAGCCGCCTCCGTCCCCGACCTCTACCACGCCCTCGCCTCCAACTCTGCCGCCTACCAGGGCGACCGCAGGCCCCTCCTTCCTCTGTGACGCGGCCTCCGCGCTCGTCGTTGCGTCCGCGCGGCTCCGCCTCCCCGACGGCGCGCTCCGGCTGCTATCCCTCCTCGCCGACGCCCGCGCCCCGCTGCCGTCCCTCTCCTCCTGCAACCTCCTCCTCGAGTCTCTCCTCTCCCTCGGCCGCCACGCCGAGGTGCGCCGCGCTTTCGAGCTCCTACGCGCCGCCGGAGCGCGCCCGGACACCTTCTCATGGAACAAGGCCGTCCAGGCGTGCGTCGTGGCGGGTGACCTCGACGAGGCTGTCGGGATGCTTCGTCGGATGGGCTGTGAACGCGAAGGCACACCGGCACCAAACGCCTTCTCTTACAATGTGGTCATCTCTGGAATGTGGAGGGCGGGGAGAGCTAGTGACGCCGTCAAGGTGTTTGATGAAATGGCAGAGAGGGATGTGCGGCCTAACCATATCACGTACAATACGATGATTGATGGACACATCAAGAGAGGTGACCTGGAGGCTGGTTTCAGGCTGCGGGATCGGATGTTGCGCCGTGGCCTCAAGCCGAATGTGATCACTTACAATGTGCTCCTATCAGGGCTGTGCCGTGCTGGCAGGATAGGTGAGACGGCCGCTGTGTTGGATGAAATGGTGTCACGGAAGATGGTGCCGGATGGTTTCACATATAGCATTTTGTTCGATGGTCATTCGAGAGCTGGAGACTCGCAGGCTATGCTTTCCTTGTTTGAAGAATCTGTGAAGAAGGGCGTGAAGATTGGGGCTTACACTTGCAGTATTTTGCTGAATGGTCTTTGCAAGGATGGAAAGATTTCAAAGGCAGAAGAGGTATTGCAGACGTTGGTAAATGCAGGGCTACCCCCAACAAGGGTTATCTATAACACTCTAATCAATGGGTATTGTCAGATAGGAGAGCTTGAAGGGGCCTTTTCGATCTTTCAGCAGATGAAATCACGCCTCATTTGTCCAGATCACATAACGTACAATGCACTAATAAATGGTTTGGGTAAGGCTGAAAGGATCACTGAAGCACATGATTTGGTCATAGAGATGGAGAAGAATGGAGTGTGTCCCAGTGTGGAAACTTTCAATACGTTGATCGATGCTTATGGAAGGGATGGGCAAATTGAGAAATGTTTCATTATACTTTCTGATATGCAAGAGAAAGGGCTAAGGCCAAATGTTGTTTCCTATGGTTCAATTGTCAATGCTTTTTGCAAGAATGGAAAAATCCCGGAAGCAGTAGCTATTTTGGATGATATGTTCCATAAAGATGTTTTACCAAGTGCACAGGTGTACAACGTTATCATAGACACATATATTGAGTGTGATGCCATTGAACTGGCTTTTATTCTAGCTGAGAAGATGAAGATCAGTGGGGTACCTCCAAGTATAGTAACATACAATTTGTTGATAAAAGGCCTTTGCAAGCAGTCCCGGATATCTGAAGCAGAGGAACTAATTTATAGCTTAAGAAATCATGGGTTAACTCCTGATGTTATCAGCTATAATACTCTAATATCAGCATGTTGCTACAGGAGCAACACTGAAAGAGCTTTGGAGCTTCAGAAAGAAATGTGCAAGTGTGGCATCAAACCCTCAGTGAGAACATACCGTATGCTTTTTAGTGCATTGGGTGGTGCAAGCAGAGTACATGAGATGGAAAATCTTTATAAAGAAATGTTGGACAAGGATGTTGTTCCTTGCAGTGTCATATATGATATCATGGTTGAGGCTTATGCGAAATGTGGGAATGGATCTAAGGTAGAAGCTCTGAGGAAGGATATGTCAAATAAAGGAATAGCAATTGAATATGACACATCCGTGACTAACTGTGAGTTGTATACAGATGAAGTGAGTCCAGTTTGAAAATGTTGACATTGTTAATCACGATAACTGAACTACAGGAAGTATTTCTTTTCCTTACCTAGTGGACCTTCATGGTAAATAGCCATTGATAGCACATACAACACTAACTGTGAGCTGGATAAGAGTATATCAAGTATTTCTTATAATAAACTAATGGTGAAGAAGATTTTTTTCCTCACCTAGTGAACCATTCCAGAAAAGAGTTACCGAAGACCGTCTTCTATCTCAAAGTACAGTAACAGAACTGCTATTGGCTAAATTATCCGAGCACCATGAAAGCTTATGAAAATCAGATACATAATTGAACAGAGCACTGAGCAGCCAGAAACAGTAAAGTGAAAGAGATGGTTATAAGTTATATCCTACAAAAATAGTTTCTTTTTTATGGTTTTATCCGTTTTAATTTAGTTTCGCTTTTCTAATAGTCACCTCAAACATGTAGAGATGGTGTGTTGCATAGTTAGCGCTGAGAATGGTGTGGCTTCATTTGGGTTATTTGGTGCAGGTCTGTGTTTGATTTGTTTTGGTTGGGCTGTGATGGACAGGAAGGCAAAATAGACTGGGGCGGTGCAGGTCGAGCAAAAGTATGGCGTGGAGCGGAGCGGTGCGGCTTGATCTCAAATGGGTCGAGTCCACGGGATCGACCCTCACCTTCGGCACCAGATGCCCCGACACAGCACACCCCAAGTCCCTCGTCCCCGACTCCCTCCGATGGTTTCTTGCGCCGCTGCCGCCCTACACTGCCACGGCCGTCCATAGCTGCAATCGCCCTGCGCTGCCACAGATGTCTGCCCCCGTCGGAGCTGCTGCTGCTGCCGGTGCCCTGCACCACCACCACCGACGACCTGCTGTCTCCTCCTCTAGGCACTAGTATTCCTCATGAGGTCGGGCTGCACCGCCGCCGCCGTGCACCACCGCTTCGTTCCTGCTGATCTCCTCCGTTCCTCCCTGCCCGTCACACCAAGGTGAGCAGCGAGCAAATCCTCTCCACCATTCTTCTCCTCCCTAATTTTTCTCTGATTCTAAAGCAATTGTGAACCTATTACCTGTATCATGCAAGAATGTGATGTAAACACATTCTTCAGTACATTTTTTTGTTTAGAAATAAGTATAACTAGTAGAACATATGAGAATTAAAATAATTCCTTTCCCTTTCAAATAAAAAGGTCCATTAGGATGTTAGTTTGTTTATACTCCATACTATTCTGTAGCACACTGCCATTTTTTATCATACACCTTTGATCTTAAATAATGCATAGCGAGAGGCCTTCTCTTTTATTTGAAACTATACCTTAATTCAGTTACTGTTTTCAAATCTAAGCTGAGGCAGTTACTGTTGTTTAGCATAACATGATCACCATTGTTACCACTGGTCAGAAGTTTTTCTATATATGAATCTCACTTATTCAACTCATCATCAGTGAAGTGGCAGTTGAACTATTAATCATCATGATAACTAATTGTTTTCTCTGTGCTGAACTGCAATGAAATACTGTACTGTGCTTGTCGCCGCCTTGCCGATTCGGTGTGTGTGTGTAAGCTGACAAAACAGTCTCACACTAGACATGGTTATCTGCAGCAATTTTAACATAATCTCATTATGTTGTCAAACTGCAGAACTAGGCTCCCTGGAGTGTGATTTAGAACTGAACTTTTGACTGCTCTTCAGTCTGATTTGCGGAAAACTTTATAACTATTTGCATGTATATGATTGGCATGGTTATCTGCAGCAATTTTGTTTATCTTGATACTTTGTGATATATATTTGGTTCAACATGTACTTTGAGATATTTTCTGATATATATTTGGTTCAGTGACAACTAGGCTTGTTAACATGTCTGCCAGTGTGTCCACCATGACAATGTAACTCTTGTTTTGTTCCTTCTTGCAATGCAATGCACCATCTCTCTGCTCCAACATATTTGGTCTCTCTCCGAGACTTCTATGCGGCGATCTTCCTGACTTGCTAGCGCCCCTAAAAAAATCATCAAATTAGAGAGAGAAGTGGATTGTTGGAACAACATGCCAGTTTGTGTTTGAGGTGACTACACACAGGCTACACTGAATCGTTAGGCCATATGTTTGATATGTAGATGATTTAATTATGTGTGTGTGCTTTGTTTATCTTTCATATGACATGGTATATCACTTCTGCAACAAACTAAAAAAAAATGTTGCAAATTATTTAGTTAATGCTACTGGCTGCAGGTGCACCAGATTTGGCCCGGTGGGTGGGTTTGTTTGGTAGCCTGCATCAGAAAACGGGCCAGATTTGGCCCAATGTTTGGTTGCACTGTTTTTTCGATTTTGGCTCTGCAAATTCGACCTCCCCTTGTTTGGCAGTGTGAAGAACACACAGAAAGAGGGATAGAGTCACCCTATTCAAATTTGGTGAGGTTACTAGGCAATGCAAAGCAAGAAAGGAGGCATAAATCATCAGCTAACCATTGATTTGGTCAGGGGAACACACCCACTGACCCAAAATAGGGTTCCATACTTACACCCCACAAGCTTAACTACAGCTACGGGTAAGAGTTTGGTTACAGGTGCAATCTGTGCACCTGATAAGTACTTACACCAGGGGAGCACTCCCCTGGCATCAAAACATGAAGAGCATACAAAACAACTGCTCTTCAAGCAAGTCACAGTGAACTAAGAACTCACTTGCCATGAACTGGACAGACGAAGGCCTCCTCAGTGGAGCTGATGAACCTGAAGAGCTTCACCTTGAAGCCGTCGCTGACGAACTTGAAGACGAGGACATCTCCGGTGTCCAGCTTGATCTCCTTGGCGAAGTCGCCCCATCCTTTGAACATCACAAGGTGATCTTCGAACCACTGCAGCTGGACGAAGTACTCACAGCACTTGGTGGTGCGGAGTGGAATGCAAACCTTCGGCTCCTTGCTATCCTTCGCCTTCGGCTTCTTCAGCTTCCACTTCTCGACCACCAGGTTCTGGATGCCTGGCGGGAAGACGATGGAGTCAAGATCTTCATGCTTCACCTCCAGGAAGAAACGCCTGGGGACGACACCATCATTACGGTATCCCAGCTTCGGTGCACGACCCATGCCCCGTTCCCCTTTCTCCTTCTTGTCCTTCATGCCCTTCACCGCCAAGGCCAGGCCTGGCACATACGGCCTTGGCAAATTCTGGTGGACGATGCAGTCAGTGAAAGGAGATGGAGGCTCCAGTGTCCTCCTGCATTGGGTGTGCCAGTCCTGCAATGGAAGATCATACAGTTCAGGGAATGCAAGATCAAATGCAAGATCATGAACTGCACAATGTGCAATGGACATGGGGGAATGCACATTAAGATGAACATGGACATGGACATGGAGAACTGCAAATGTGCACAGCTAGTTGATGAAGTGCAAGCAATGCATAAGAACATGGACATGGACATGGAGAAATGCAAATGTGCACAGCTACTTGATGAAGTGCAAGCAATGCACAAGAACATGGACATGGACATGGACATGGACATGGACATGGAGAAATGCAAATGTGCACAGCTACTTGATGAATGCAAAACATGCACAAGAACATGGACATGGACATGGAGAAATGCAAATGTGCACGGCTACTTGATGAATGCAAAACATGATCTAATACACATGAACACATTGACATGGACATGTACATGAACACAGTGAGAATGGATTGCAGATGGACTAGACGTGGTACCACTTTTACCGAAGGGGACTTCGAGGGGCCGGCGCCGGTTGCCGAAGTCCTCAGTGGACTGACGGTTGGTGAAGAACGTCGGACGGTTCGTCGTCCAGTACGCCCGACGGTTGCCGGTGGAGCGTCAGTTGCTGAAGGAGGAGGAGGTCTTGGCGCCGCCGTGAAGCTTGGCAGCGGGTGCGGGTTCGCCGGGATCTGCACACGAAGGGGAACCCTGGCGGTGGCCCAAGAGGCGGCGATGCTGGGGCTCGAGGAGGCTGAGTCGGCGGTGGCCTCACCGCGGCGATGTTCGAGCTCGAGGAGGAGAAGCCCTGGACCAGATTGGGGAATCCAATCGGCGGACCCCCTCCCATCGTCACGGCGGCTGCATGCGCCGCCGCTTGCAGCGCCCTTGCAGATTCGGCGAGCCTCCGCGACTCGGAAGCCGCCATGACTGCCGGGCTTGGCCGATGGGAAATCGGCGAAGGACGCTTCATCGGTGGGAGGAGCGCGGGGTCAATCTGCGCGGCCGCACTCCGACGACCGCCGGCGGCCCCCTGCTCGAACTCCCGCACGGCTCTCGCCGCCAAGTTGCAGGATGTGCTGTGGCTGACGGGAGTGCGGGCCGGCGGTGGGGGAGGAGGAGGCGGAGGAGCCGCTGCCATTGGGACTGGGGTTTTCCTTGGGCGGTGAGAGAGAGACTCGATGGGACGTGAGAGAGTGAGGGCGGTGACAGTCAGAGAGGCATGGGTGCGGGGCGTTATGACGCGTCTCCCGCGCTTCTCCACGCGTGCAGCCGTTGCCAGAATCCTTCTCCCTGCGGCCTGGCTACCTGGAAACGGCCGATTCGGCCGTAGCTATCGGGCCTGGCCCAAGGGTGCTTTAAACACCGTGCGGGCCTGTCCCTGCGAAAACGGAAATCAAACAGGGAGCCTGTTTCTGCAGCCAGCGGGGCTGGCCCGGCTGGCTGCAGGCTACCAAACGCGCCCCTAAAGTCTTTGATCAGTCGGTGGCCGTCATTACCACCCGCACGCGATGCTTCGCAATCTTTTTTTTGAAACGAATGCTTCGCGATCTTTAATTCTTTCAAGAAAAAAAAAAGAATGGCTCTACTCTCACGCTTCGCGGATCGTTGATTGCCAAAATGTTATCACAAATGATTCCTCCTAGTAAGATCGAAATGAGATACGCTTCAATTATATAGAAGCGGAGCAAATCCCGAACATCGGGACATGTTTAGATTGGCAAGGCATAGTCTCAGTACCCTCGCATGTGTATATTTTATCACACTAGCACAATACCCGTGCGTTGCAACGGCAAACTCAGAAAATATGAACGCCCTGATCATAATCGTTCTTGTTTTGTGACTTGTGTGTGCCCATGCGTTGGCATGGCCTTTAAGTTCTTTGTCTGTCACTGACTTCTTGGTTTTGAACCCATACCCCAATCCATCTGACCAAAACGAGTAAACCCTGAGCGAACTTCCGCATGTCACCATCTCTTTCACCCGTGCGTCACCGCCCCACCCTCCACCTTCCACCAGCGCATAGCTCCGTCCTAGTTCAATCTTGCGGGCCCTCGACTCCTCCCCTTTTCCCTGCTTGTTGGCTCCGTCCTCGCATCCCCTTCCTTCTTTTCTCAAGAGTCCCCTCGCTTCACCTTACTCGAAATCCATTACTTGCCGCCCAGCTCGGGGACCTGTCGGGCTACACCCCGTTTCACCCTGGCCTATCCTTTGTCGGTTCTCAGGAGGGCTCCACCTTCGCGCCTGCTTCTCACATCTCAAGTTAGCCTCTAGCATGATCCGCTGGGAGAGGTCACATGTCACCCAACTCTGGTGCAAGCGATGTAGCGGGGTAGACGAAGAACTGACTAACTTCGGTGGATGATTTTCTTTTGGACTAACGAAGAAAGAAACAATCCTCCTTTTAATATTATTTACCCCAAATAACTTTGAACAAATATAAAGTTGAGCATGAACTAAAAGATAGTTAGCTTAGGAGAAACGCTCATTTATTTTAACATAAAATACAAGATTATATATGTGTTGGCAAATATAGAAACGCTTATGTTAATATGTGTCTGCACTCTGCAAATATTAGGTCGCGTGCTATTTTTTCCTTTGAGCACAACGTGCAATGCAGTTTCTTTTTTGTTTTTGTTTTTGTTTTTGTTTTTTAGCACACCGTACAATGGATCTGGGCGATCGATCTTTAGCTTTTTTTTTTGAGAGTTGATCGATCTTTAGCTGATCACCGCTGGGCGATGGCTATTTATTGGGCCGGCCCAAACCAAGGATTGATCGTGGGAAAGTACAAGACGTACGACGTACTGACGTTGCCCGGTTTTTCTCGCGGTATAAAAAACCGAATCGTTTTTTGTTTAGCGAGAGAGGCGATCGGTTGATGCGACGTACGAACGATACGTACCACCGCACGAACGTACCATCACGGCATCTAGTAATATTATAGTATAGATTTCCTAGAACACCAACCGCCTGTCTTATTCTGGGAGTTGGAAGTGTTTCATTAGTATTTAGGTGATTTTAAATTTAATAATGGTTAGATTTTCATCCTTAGTATCGTGTAAGATCTGACATGGTTGTGAAATTGACTAAACGATACCAAATATAAAATAAGGTACTCCCTCCGTCCTAAAATGTAAGACGCGCTGTTTTGTCTATGCACAAATTTGACTAATATATAACAAAGTATATTAATTATAGTTGTTTGAATGGTTTCCTTATATTTGGCTTACAAAATACTTTTTTTTAGTTTTAATTACAAAAATACTTTTACATCATATATATTTAAAGCAATTTTGTAAATATATTATAAGTGCAAAGTATACTCAAAATTATGTGTTATTGACCTAAAAAGTCAACCACAACTTATATTTTTAGTCAACCACTGGCCACCGGTGAACACTAAGACGAAGACGGTAGAGGCAAGCATGGACACGGCCTCCGATGACGACAATGACAACAGTGTATGCAAGAGGGGATGGTTTATGTTCTGGTGAGGGTTAAGATTTACTGGTGAATATAGCACCGGTTGATTTAGTCTATGACAAGAGAAAGAGGGTACATGATTATCTGAGGTAGAAGAAACAAACATCTAGCCAGGGATGAAACCTCGCGGGCATGGCCATGGCTCCCCCATGGTGGAAATTTTCTGAAACCCCTAGTTAATTTGTAGATTTGATCCCTAAATTTACTTGAATTTACCTATATGGCCCCCTCTATGTTACGTCCCTGCATCTATCCACAGAATAACTCGAATCTAGATTGCAAGGTAGAAAAAACAGACGCTTAAAATACATATGCATGTCTAAACGAACAAGTACTCAAAGTAGTTTTTTTGAAAGCCTCTCCTAAGAATACAAGCAGTAGTATCTGTTCGGACACATAGAACACACACCACACACACGCACACCTCACGCACACCACACCTATGTGTCTAAACTAGACCTACAACGTATATCCTTAACGCGTCCTGAGAGTCTTTTCCGAAGTCCAGCGCTTCGGGACCGACGGGCACGTCGACCTCGCCTGTGGCACATGGACGGAGAGAGTACTCAAAGTAGTTAATTTTAGACTGGAGTGGCACACCTAAGACACCGATCAGTTTATTTCGAAATGGACAATTGGGATCTGTGCAGGTGAAATCTGAGGGACAGGAGACTCTTACGAAATGGACAATTGAGATCGATGTAGTTTCTTGCCAAGGATCCCAGCCATTGGTACCTTATTGGACGATGCCGATCTATGTCACCTCTTCCCGAAAGCACTGGATCTGATTCCTTGCGTAGAAAGTTGCGAGCTCTTTTTGGAATAACAGCGATCTAATAATGCTACAAAAATGCCCATGCATGTTCACTAAGAAAATGCTTACAGAGCTTTCTCAAAAGCATAAATGGAAGGTACATGTTCCAATATAGGTAGTAGGTCACTGTTTCCACCTCGGTCTCTCCTTATCAACAGTACGTTAACAAGTTCCCAAGTTATTTCTTTTTTTTTTGCGCAGAAGGACACCAATTGCATTACACCAAGATTCTTACAGAAAAGTCCAGCGAAACAAAGAAATTACAAAGAGGCCCTTGCTGAACTCTGGCTTCGTCTTCCACGGCACAGAACGTTGCGCCGGCGAATCCCGCCGCCATCCCTCCGCACTCTTGGACTCGGAGGCTCCCCTCGGCGACAAGGAAGTCGACGCTCCTCGGCATGACACCTCCACCCTGCTCCACGGGCGGCGAGGCCATCTTGGTGAACCGCAACCACTCCTTCAGAAACTTCAAAACGGCGCCGCCGCCACGCCGGCACCGGAAGGGGAACGACGAGCTCGACGCACCCTGTTCCCAAGTTATTTCAGCCACTCTTACGCGCGCATATATGCAAAGGAGTCAAAACTAACTAGCTAGGTTGTTCCACTAACGCAACACTACCACCAAAGGCTACAGGAGTATTTAGACTCCTACTCACTCCGTTTTTTAATATAAGATGTTTTACCATTTGTCCACATGCACATGTATACAATATATGTAGACACATTTTAGTGTGCATGTTAACTCATTTTAGTGTGCATTTAGACAACATGTGCAATAGGTAAAACATCTCATATTCATGCACGGAGAGAGTAAATACAACCATGGTGGGTGCATCAATGGATGAAAGAAGTCATCCGTCACATTTTCCTTTCCATGATCACATTCAAATAAATTTAATTATTTATTTTTGTGAAAATACACGTGAGCTATTTTCAAATATTTACAATTTTTTTCTTTATAAGCACAAAGCGAGCAGTAGACGATTTTTCAAAATTATAATCACTAACGTATGTTACATGCATTCTATCACACGACTACGCCGTTTACCTGAGGGAGGACTAGTCACACATCTCCATGATGGAAACATTGTTGATGATGATTGCTCTAGGAGTAGATTCCCCTTCCGGCATGAGGCTACAGATTGCATCTTCGCGTAACAGAAACTTGCGGTCGATGGCCTCTAGAATAAACTCCGCCCCGAAGAGTTTCAGGTCGAAGGAAAAAATATTGACGTCGAGAGGCGGTGGAACAGAGCCACATGGGCCACACGCAAGGGGTCCACGCACCCCAGTACCCCACCCCTGCCTGCGTGGGCCCCTGTGTGAGTTGTGGTGGCCCTCCCAATGAAATATAGTTTCTTGATTTTTGGGGTACTTTTGAAGCTCTAGAAATATTGATTTTATGTAAAACCAAAAACATGCAGAAAACAACATCTGAGTCTTAGCACTGAGTTAATTTGTTAGTCTAGAAGAATTATATAAATTGATATAAAATCATATAAAAAAAATATATATAACTGATATGATAATAGAATGAATCAATCAGAAATTGAATATACATTTGAGACGAATTATATACTACTTTTAAAATCTGATGGGGAAAAAACTACAACATATGATCTTTGAAGTTGCTAATTTCTCCCTAAAAAAAACCTTCGGGGAAATCTGAGGAGAATAGTATTTTATATGTTGTTAAAACTTCTTAGAAACCGAGTGAAAAAATATGAAGAAATTGATACAAGTTGGTTTCGGTTGGAAGACCGATTAAAGTCTAACAACGATGGAGTTGGTTATGCTGCTAAACTTATTGAGTTCTCTTTCGTCGGTAGATTTTTTTTACCTAACGACTCTATTTGTTGTTTTTTTTAGATAAAATGCAATAATTCCCAACTTTGAATTAACAAAGCTCAGAGTTTTACAACGGCAATTACAGACGAAACAAGGTGTTGAGGAGAACCTCAAACAAAGCAGACCAAGGACAAGTTAAAGAAAAAGGGGGCTACACTACGCTGAGCACCAAATCTTTGCGTAAAATGGCTAGCCAAGAGGCAGGATCGGATCACCAGCGAAGACACCACCGCAACTAGCACAGAGCTTGACATCGGAGATGAAAGCAGGAGACGAAAGACCAGAGGCTCGAGCAGACGTCGAGCACGAAGGAGAGGATGCCGAGGATCACAGCGACGAACGGAGACCGCAACATCGACAACGGCGAGCACCAAACCCTTCCGTAGAACGGCCAGCACCTGAGGGGCGGATCGGATAACACCGACAGGGGCGAGCACCAAACCCTTGCGTAAGACGGCCAGCCACCAAAGGGGCGGCCGGATCAGACCACCGTGTCCACAGGTTGTGCCTCCACCAAGGCACAAGAACAAGACAGCTTCACTTCAGATCATCGGCTGCGAAAGGCACCAACTTTACACTCAAACAGCCATGGTGAAGCGAGGAGACCCCTGCTCCAAGACGGTGCCTCCAAGGAGGTCACGACGCAGAAGCGCCGCCACCGTCGGGTCAAAGACCAGGGTTTTCACCCGGAGTATACACGAGGGAGGTGGGGTGGAACCACAGCGTCGCCCTCAAGACGGGAAGCGGCGCCCACGGGTGTCGCCAACACCGGCGTCAATGAAGGCTTGAGCTTTCGCTCGGTCCGATCCCCACCTACCCATCGACAAGGGTCATCAACTCCAACCCCCACCACGAAGGGCAGGGGACACCATGGCTGCAACAGAGCCTCCAGGTCAGCATCTGGGCAAGGAACAGCGCCCTCGCCGAACCTCGCCAGGGTCTCCCAACGTTGCCTACCTTGCTGCCCTCACGGCCAAGGGACACAACCAACACCACGCGATGCGGTACCTGCCGTCAAGGCACCACCGCGTCCACCACTCAGGGCCGCCGCCCCGACGTACCAAGGATGGCAACCTCAACCGCCGAAGAGACGACGGACCACCTCTGCGAAGCCGGCCACCCCAGCCACCGCGAGAGGTACTCCTCCAGAAGATCCAGAGCACACCATCCGCTCCAACCAAGCCACCGCCAAACACCATGGAAGCCCTGAGAACCCCTCCACAAGACTGAACAGGAGCACCAGAGGAGAACCACCGAGCCGAGCAGGGAGGTGCCAAGGTGGGCAGAGCCCGGCCGATCTGGGCACCCTGCCGCAAGATCCGCGCCTAGGAGCTCGACCCACGGGCAATCGGTGCGGCCCGCCGGAACCACGAGCAGCTCCTCGCCGCCGGAAGTCGAGGGACGCCGGGGAACTCGAGAGGGGACGAGGGACACCATGGCGCAGAGGAGGACGGCCGGGGAGAGAGAAGGGCGCCGGGAGGACCACGGAGAAGGAGGCAGAGCTGGTCCGCCGCCGCCGCACGGCGGCGGCGGCGAAGGGGAGAGAGGCGGTGGAGGAGCTGTGGCGGCTAGGGTTTGGGGGCCTCCGGTGTCGCCCTGAGCAGGAGCGACACGGGAGGAAGGGGAAAACGTTCTGGAGAAAACCAACTCTATTTGTTGTCTCAACACTCGTTTTGATACTGTTGTAGAACGGTTGCTCGGACATGAAAATTGAAGCTTACAACCATTTGTCTTAATGCGTACACAAATTCTTTCTTTGTCAACAAATAAAAAAAGTACAAATGTTTAAGCAAGGAAGGAATTTAGCTAACTGTATGCCTTTTTTGCTTGCTTAGCACGGGGGAATATATATATGATCTAGCACGGAGGAATACAATTTATTAACAACGGTCTTTCATTCCTTTATTAATTTGGTAGCTGGAACTCTAATTCCCAAAGCCTGTAGGCTTGGTTTGGTTTGCATCGAAGGAAAAGCCGATCGACTGTACAAGAACAAAGAGCTTTCTTCGCATGAGGAAAGCCAAAGGTTGGAAGGAATAACCGAATAAGGCATCTTGGGAAAGAAAACATGGCTGCCAACAACCCAAAATAGCTGTATAAATTCTTATCTTCGTTGTCAACGTGCATATATATCTTGTGCAAACAGTAGCCAGTTAAGCCAGCCGATTAAGCATATATATACATCTCCATTCAGCATCTCTCCTTCTCCTGGAGTTCCAAATTGAACCATTTTTCCTGTCATTTTTTTGGTGCTAACTAGTTTGGCCACTTGAAGAAAAACTGTTTGACTTGATCGAGCGTGTTGGGGGCTTGAGGCAATGGGAGGCACCCTGCGCTTCCTGTCGGACGTGCTGCTGGGAGGCAACAGCCAGAACAAGAAGAGGAAGCAGTTCAGCACGGTGGAGCTCAAGGTGCGGATGGACTGCGACGGCTGCGAGCTCAAGGTCCGCAACACCCTTGCGACCATGAAAGGTGCGTGACTTCGCAGATCCATACTGTCTACCGCGTCGTCGCATAATGGTAATTGATTTGTGATGGTGATGGTTTCAATTGGTCGCAGGTGCTCAGTCCGTGGAGATCAACCGGAAGCAGCAGAAGGTGACGGTGAAGGGGTTCGTGGAGGCGCAGCGGGTGCTACGGAGGGCGCAGTCGACGGGGAAGCGGGCCGAGCTGTGGCCGTACGTGCCCTACACCAACCCCTACATGGCGGTGGCGCCGCCGGCGTACGACAAGAGGGCTCCGGCGGGGCACGTGCGCAAGGTGGACACCGTCATGCCCGTCACCGCCGGACAGGAGGAGCGCCTCGCCACGCTCTTCAGCGACGACAACCCAAACGCCTGCTCCCTCATGTAGTCAGGCATTCAAGTGGGTAGACGAATACTAATTTGAGCTGTACTTTTCGAATCCATGAATTATAATTTGAAGCCAAGAATAAAAAATGAACCTCGTGAACATTTCTCCGTATCCATCAACCTGTTTTTAAAAATCCGTAAACATTTCTTTAAAACGTCATATATTTTTAAAGTAAGTGAACAATTTTAGATATGAAAAAAGGAAAAAGGAAAAGAAATGAAAGAACAAAGAAACAGAAAAAACAAAACAGTACTTGTACATAAGAAGGAAAAGATAAAGAAATGAAAAAGAATAGAACAGAAGAAAAAAACTTAATAAAAAAAGAAAAACAGAAAAATGAAATGAAATGAACCGAGGAAAAACCACAAAGGAAACAGGAACAACAACAAAACCGCCTGGAACAACACACATAGCGATGCAAAAGGAGCTAAGCGGGAGTAAATGGGGCCGGCCCAGTAGCCAAATCCTTCATGCGGCGAGACCGTTCAGCACCGCTAAAGACCGGGCAAATCCTATTTATCGCCTAACACGTGAAGGATTGCGCTCCGTGTACCCCACGTCCTTCTCACGTGACCATACATGTGGGCCAGGCCACCTTGACGCCATCATCGGAGGAAGACGAGGTCGCTCAGCTCGGCGCAGTAGCCACTCACCGATGACGGACGACGCGGCTGGCCAAGGCAAGGAAGGATCTTAACGAAGGAGGTGCGGGTGGGGAGCTCGTAGGCAAGGAAGGCGGCGACCCGAGTTAGGGTTATGGGTGGGGCTGGGGGAGTATAGAGGGATGGCCGGTTGTGGGACAACGGATCGACGGAGGTGACGGCTCGAGCATGGTGGGGCGGCGAGGTGTCACGGTAGCGACAGCGGCCGCAGGTGGTGGGAGACGGCGGTTAGGCCGCTAGCTGCAGGCAGGTCGACGAGGAAGACGACGGAGGGGTGGAAGATGAGGAAGAATTGGAGATGGGCATGGCCTAGTGCGAAGCGCATACGCGCACTTTTTTTTTGCGAAACACAGGAAATATGTGCACTTGTAGGATTTGCCAATCCATCCTAGGCATCGCTCCTGTGTTCCGTCCCTGCATTGAGCACTTGGCGGCACTCGAGCGCAGATAAGCAGACAGCCCATTATCAGCTTCTCTAGAGGTAAAGCGCTTGGGCTTTTTGTTTTTTTTATCGCTGCCTGGCTAAAGACCTTGCCCTAAAAGAATGGCAAAACCTATACATCGCCTACAGTCTTGAATCCAATCGGAGAGGGAGTCAAAACCAGTCCAGGAAACCGGACTCAATCAGATAAAAGGAAAGGAACACAATCGCTAATCCTTCTAGCCTCGTGGGAAATCTGGTGTGAAAGAAACCGAAGGATTTTCCAACACGCCGAGCTAACTGTCAACAATCTTGTTAGCCGTATTCGAGATGAAATCGATCTCTGGAACGTAGCTGGGGCCTCAATCCCTTTCGATCCAGGCTGAGGTTTCTTGGCCTTTTAGCTTTTTCGGTTTTTATTTTCGGGTGGCATAGCTTTCCCTATGTTTTTTCACCTGTATACTGTAACTTTTTCTCCCACTGATCAATAAATTTAGCAGTACAAACTGCTAACTTTCCAAAAAAAAACCTATACATCGCGTATCGCGTACCGCGATGGTTGCAAACCTCCGCGTACCCTCCCGACTCAACTTGGGCGGGCCTCGCCCATTCCCTGCCTTCTCCTTTTCTTCTCCCCCGACTGCGCCGCACTGTCCGCCCAACTGCTTCTCCCCCGACCGCGGCGGCTTCTCTCCCGGCGGCTACCTCTTTCTTTTTCAAAGCTTCCGGCGGCGGCCGTTCCGCACCTCGCCACCACCTCCTTTCCCCGTCCCCTCGTCACCTCTTCACCGCCGCCGCCACATGGCCACCGGCGCCTCCACGGCTGCAGCAGACCCAGGCACGGCGTACAAGCTCCTCGTCTCCTGCCCCGCAGGCCTCCCTCGATCCCGGGTAACCTCCCTCTGTCTCCGAATCGGACAGCTCGTTGCAGATTGCGTGAATTATCCTTGGTATTGACTCAGTGCTGCTGTGAAATGAAGGTCACGGTGAAGTTTGATGCATCGTTCGACCGGATCCCCCATCCAGATGCATCATTGGAAGAATCTATCGACCAGGTAACATCGCCAATCATGCATTCGCTCCGTATGAACACATGGCCACTGTTGATGGTTGATGCTCGTTCATTTGCGCAGATATGGAACTAGAGGCTCCAGGAGAACCCGTCGTTGTACAGTGGCACAAAGTTTCGGGTATGTATGTATGTTTCTCTGGGCTCTGGCTATGTTTTGGGTGCCATTTCTGATTTCCCTGCTGTACTGATGCGTGGAGCGGTGGAGGCAGTGGCGGAGCCGGGAATTCAAATGAGCCGGGGCGAACATTCTGTGTTTAAAATTTTACGGCACAAAAATAAGTCTATTCAACAAAATAATGGTCCACAAAGACGACGATTTGGAAACTATTAACATGGACTGATGCTAAGAGTTCTAAAAAGAAAACCATAGGCATTTTTCTCCACGTTATACTCTAATAATCATACATTTGATAATGTACAATGCTACTCAGAAAGACAGCAAATCTGCTCCAAATTTTGTTTTTATGGCCAATCAAATGACTCGAGCCTCTGGATACCATATTCGTCAATTTGTCTCCGAATTTGAGGATCGGCAACAACATTTGCTGCATCAAAAATTTCAGACATACTTCTTTCTGGAGTATCTTGCAACATAATTTTTTTAAAGGAGATTGATTTTTTCGCTACACTAAGACAATCGATATCAAAACTGAAATCAAAAATTGAAATAATCAAAACGGGGAGAATTAACTGCTGATGGTCGCACGCGTAGTCGCGCACCCGCATTTGATTTTTAAACGACTTTGTCCTTGCCGTGAGCTTCTTAAGGTGCGGTGCTGACTGCGGACGGTGGAGGCTGCGCTGCTGTTCGCAGCTGCCGGAGACGGAGCTTCTCTGGGCGCGGTTGTCGGCCGCGAGCGTGCTGGGTGCGGCGGCCCGAGGCGATGAGCGAGCTGGGTGCAGCACGCTGGGATCGAACCTGGATTGCGCAGTTTTTTTTTTGAGCAAGAACCTGGATTGCACAGCTGGGACCTACCTGACGGGATGGGCTCACGTGGACGTGCTTTCCCCGGCCCAAAATGGCCCAGTTTCCTTACCCCTTCCTGGAAATGACACTGTAAGCTGCGAACGGAGCATCTCCTGATGTCAATGGAGCCGCCGCCGGAAAGAGGGGCTCTGCACCGTGGCAGGGGAGCCGGGGCGGCCGCCCCTCCTCGCCCCGGTAGTGGCGCCGCCCCTGGGTGGAGGTACTGTTGATTAGTGCTCAAACAATTTATAGTAAACCCAAAAAAAATTCTTCCATGCTTAGTAATGTACGGCTGTGCTCTGCTAAATTGGTACTGAACAAGAAACCTATGTAATATGGAGTGGAGTGTTCATGATGCCTACAAATTTGTTCGACATAGATGCATAGGAATCAAGACATAGGGGCTCCTTATGTTTCATACTTAGTTAGGAACTGCAGGTCATTCAGATGCCATCTTTATCCAAATAAATTTGAATCTTTACCCTTTTTCCCTTTCATTAGGTGAACCTGAATTAGCCACAACTTCCTTTTCTGAATTTGTCTGTTCCTTTTACAGCTGAACTCGTGCCATTGCAAAAGAAAAATGTTCTGTTGTTCGATTTACAGCTAAACTCGTGTTGTTATAACTTTTTGGATGTCATGTTTTCGTGTTCTTTCTCTATCCGTAATTTTACAAAAAATGTTACAATTTTTCCTACTGCAATTTTAGTTACAAAACAAACTGTAACTACACCTTTAAAACTTTGAACATATAGGCACCGCATCTGCTTCATTAAGCTGAAAACTACCTTCGGTCCGGTTCCACTTTTCCGAGTTGAGAATGTTGTGTGAAAGTAAGTTTTTCATTATGAAAATAGATATATCGGGCATGATCTTTTTTAGATGAAATCTTTTTATAGTTTCTGCTTTAAATCAATCAAAAAAACTGATTTTTTCTAACTTAATGAATTGCCTTATTTCAGAATCCCAATCAGAAGGTAATTACTTCGGAGAGATCAAGGGGGGAAAAGGGTTGAGTGATAACCTGCAACAGATGAAGTTTAACCTGCAACATATATTTATTGCAGAGTGTCATTTTGGAAACAAATAACGCGAAAGCTCAATTGTACTCTTTTTTTTTTGAACAGCTCCATCTGTATGATGTTGTATACAGATTTCATCAGTTCTTTTCTTTTTGCAAAATTACAAAATTGGATACCTACACATGTGTTTCCTTATTACATAGTTTCGCTCGGTCGAAAAATTAACAAATTTTAAAAATGGTTCTATTTTTCCAAATTAAAAATTGTTCCATTGTTGAAAATGGTTCCAAATTTTTAAAACTGCTCATTTTGTAAAATGGTTCCAGTTTATTGGTTCCCGATTTTTTCAAAATGGTAAAAAATGTTTCCGGTTTTTGAAAATGTTTCAGATTTTAAAAAAATGGTTCTGAATTTTTAAATGGTTCCGAATTTTAAAAAATGGTTCCCGATTTTCGAAAATGGTTACGACTAAAAATGGTCCCGATTTAGAAAAATGGTTCCATTTTGAAAATTGTTCCGAAATTTTGAAAATGGTTCCAATTTTTTAAAATGGTTCCGAAATTAAAAATGGTTCCATTTTTTAAAATGGTTCCAAAATAAAAACGGTTCCATTTTGAAAATGGTTCCTAAATTAAAAATTGTTCCGAAATTTCGAAAATGTTTCCAAAATAAAAAATGGTTCCATTTTTGAAAATGGTTCCAAAATAAAAATGGTTCCATTTTGAAAATGGTTCCAAAATAAAAACGGTTCCAATTTGAAAATGGTTCCGAAATAAAAATGGTACCATTTTGAAAATTGTTTCGAAATTAAAAATTGTTCCGAAATTTTGAAAATGGTTCCGAAATTAAAAATGGTTCCAAAATAAAAATGGTTCCATTTTGAAAATTGTTCCGAAATTAAAAATGGTTCCATTTTGAAAATGGTTCAATTTTGAAAATGGTTCCAAAATAAAAACGGTTCCATTTTGAAAATTGTTCCGAAATTAAAAATGGTTCCATTTTGAAAATTGTTCCGAAATTAAAAATTGTTCCGAAATTTTGAAAATGGTTCCAATTTTTAACATGGTTCCGAAATTAAAAATGGTTCCATTTTTGTTCCATTTTGAAAATGGTTCCAAAATAAAAACGGTTCCATTTTGAAAATGGTTCCAAAATAAAAATGGTTCCATTTTGAAAATTGTTCCGAAATTTTGAAAATGGTTCCAATTTTTGAAAATGGTTCCGAAATTAAAAATGGTTCCATTTTTTAAAATGGTTCCAAAATAAAAAATGGTTCCATTTTGAAAATTGTGCCGAAATTAAAAATGGTTCCAAAATAAAAATGGTTCCAAAATAAAAACGGTTCCATTTTAAAAATGGTTCCAAAATAAAAACGGTTCCATTTTGAAAATGGTTCCTAAATTAAAAATTGTTCCGAAATTTCGAAAATGTTTCCAAAATAAAAAATGGTTCCATTTTTGAAAATGGTTCCAAAATAAAAATGGTTCCATTTTGAAAATGGTTCCAAAATAAAAACGGTTCCAATTTGAAAATGGTTCCGAAATAAAAATGGTACCATTTTGAAAATTGTTTCGAAATTAAAAATTGTTCCGAAATTTTGAAAATGGTTCCGAAATTAAAAATGGTTCCAAAATAAAAATGGTTCCATTTTGAAAATTGTTCCGAAATTAAAAATGGTTCCATTTTGAAAATGGTTCAATTTTGAAAATGGTTCCAAAATAAAAATGGTTCCATTTTGAAAATTGTTCCGAAATAAAAAATGGTTCCATTTTGAAAATTGTTCCGAAATTAAAAATTGTTCCGAAATTTTGAAAATGGTTCCAATTTTTAACATGGTTCCGAAATTAAAAATGGTTCCTTTTTTGTTCCATTTTGAAAATGGTTCCAAAATAAAAACGGTTCCATTTTGAAAATGGTTCCAAAATAAAAATGGTTCCATTTTGAAAATTGTTCCGAAATTAAAAATTGTTCCGAAATTTTGAAAATGGTTCCAATTTTTGAAAATGGTTCCGAAATTAAAAATGGTTCCATTTTTTAAAATGGTTCCAAAATAAAAAATGGTTCCATTTTGAAAATTGTGCCGAAATTAAAAAGGTTCCAAAATAAAAATGGTTCCAAAATAAAAACGGTTCCATTTTAAAAATGGTTCCAAAATAAAAATGGTTCCATTTTGAAAATTGTTCCGAAGTTAAAAATGGTTCAATTTTGAAAATGGTTCCAAAATAAAAACGGTTCCATTTTGAAAATGGTTCCAAAATAAAAATGGTTCCATTTTGAAAATTGTTCCGAAATTAAAAATTGTTCCGAAATTTTGAAAATGGTTCCAAAATTAAAAATGGTTCCATTTTGAAAATTGTTCTGAAATTAAAAATTGTTCCGAAATTTTGAAAATGTTTCCAATTTTTGAAAATGGTTCCGAAATTAAAATGGTTCCATTTTTTAAATTGGTTTCAAAATAAAAATGGTTCCAAAATAAAAATGGTTCCATTTTGAAAAACAGGAAAAAAAAAGAAACAGGAAAAAAACGAAACAGGAATAAAAACCAAACGAAACGGTCCGTTGAATTGGGCCGAGCCCATATAGCTAGTCGGGGTACCCGGCGGGACGCTTGCCCCGCGTACCGCGCAACATAGGCGCTCGCTAAAAGAATGGTAAATACATGTTTGTACAAAAGTTTTGGGACCTTTGGGCCATGTGCGACCACATAGGCCGCACTCCCATGGCCCCGACCTTGTGGGCGGGGGGGGGGGGGGGGGGGGGGGGGGGGGGGGGGACGCCGATGTTCATATCCCCTAAGGCCGCACTAGGCAAGGAGTAGGGGCCGGTTGCAGAGATATCATGACTCAGCTGCTCGGTTAGTGAGATGGCCACCGTGTGGTTCACCGGCCCATGCCAACTAAAGCGAGATACACAAAACAAGGAAACGCGTAAAACATATTGTCAACCAAACAAAGATTTATGTAAACTTGATTCAACGGAACAATGTATTAAATCTCGTTTTCATAAAAATCCTCTGTATACGCTTTTTCTAATCCATGCACTTAAGGCCTCGATTGGTTTATTGTTTAGATTTCCCCTCCGAAAAAATGACGGATTGTTCGTTAATTTACAGAAATTCCACCTCCGTAGAATTTCCGGCCGTTTACGGCCCGATTACCCCAATTCCAAGCAAGCCCTAAATTGATTGATTGTCTTTCAGTGTCTTGTGCTACATTCGTGATGTTTCTTCGTTGAAATCCAAAGGAAGTGCGGACAGAATTAAAACACCTCTTTGATAATCGAGGGGTAACTGTAGTTATACTCCCTCCGTTTCAAATTAGATAATTTTCATTTGTCCATATGTGTATGTATCTAGACATGTGTATCGGAGGCAGTAGAAACAAAATTTCACATCTATACGTGTTCGCAAAAAAAAATCGCATATGCATAGACATAAATATTAAGGGCAAAACATGCGGTGCTCTGATTCCAAGCGAGTCCTTTATGATTGATAATTTTCATTTGTCCATATGTATATGTATCTAGACATGTGTATCGGAGGCAGTAGAAACAAAATTTCACATCTATACGTGTTCGCAAAAAAAAATCGCATATGCATAGACATAAATATTAAGGGCAAAACATGCGGTGCTCTGATTCCAAGCGAGTCCTTTATGATTGATTCTCCAGGCGTTCGGTGTCGTGTGCTACATTTGTGATGTTTTTTCTGTTGAAATACCAAAGAAAGTGAGGACAAGATTAAAACACCTCTTTTGATAACTGAGGAGTAACAGTAGAGTTTTACTCTTTTCGTTCTAAATTAGATGACTTTTTTTATCCACATTTGCATATGTATCTAGACGACATTTGTGTAACGGAGATACACGTTTTCCCAAAAAAATCGCATCTACACGGACATAAATATTCAAGGGCAAAATATGCGGTGAGCGTGGATCGAACACTCGACCTTTAGATCTTCAGTCTGACGCTCTCCCAACTGAGCTATCCCCGCTGTTATTTATTTTCCTGCAAATAACTTACTTGTCCGCTGAGAGTCAATATCAATTTATGAGAGAGAACGCCCCAAATTTTCTCTCCAGTATCAACCTCGACATTCCTTCAATTTGATCCGTTCATAGCTTCCGCTAAGCAAACTGACAACATCTACTCTTGCTGCTCTTCAGTCGATCTCCTCTTGCTCATCCTTTAGTTTAAATACAGTTGTGGGAGATGCTTGATGATGTTCATCTCCAAAATGACATCCCGGACAAGATCACGTGGAAGCTAATGGGTGCTACTCATCGTCCTTCGCCTACGAGATGCAATTTTGGGGTCATACCACCTCTATGATGCCTTCCTTGATGTGAAAACCATGGGCTCCCCCAAGTGCAAATTCAACACATGGTTGATAGTACAAAATGAGTGTGGAAGGCGGATAGGCTTCAGCGTAGGGATGGCCGAATAGTGGCCTTTATAAACTTTGCAACCAATTGCAAGAGTTGGCCAACCATCTTCTCTTCAAGTGTCGCTTCACTACACATGTTTGGGGTTGTTTGAAAAGTTGGCTTGGGCTCCATGATATGGTTCTAGGAGATTGGATTGGCTTTCATACCATCAAGGATTGGTGGACCGAAATGGTCCTCAAAAGAAGCCCTCATCGGAAGGTCATGTCCTCACTCGCTATGCTTGCTGCTTGGGAGATTTGAAAAGAGAGAAATGCATGCATCTTCCGAAATGAATCGGTAACCTCCACTATGCTCATCATGAAGATAAAGGAAGAAGTGGCACTTTGGTGCCTTGCCGGTGCCAAAAATTTGAGTAACGCTATGCCGAGAGAGTAGCTTTATATGTATTTGGGCATGCTCTTGTCATGCCCCGGCTTGTAAAAACCTACTCCCTCCGATCCGAATTGATTGTCGCCGGTCCTGTATAATTTTGTACTTCCTACGTCAACTATTTCGGTTTAGAGGGAAAACCTACTCCCTCTGATCCAAATTGATTGTCACCGGCCCTGTATAATTTTTGTACTGCCGTAGCACACTTCCTACTTTCCTACGTCAATCATTTTGGTTGAGAGGGAGTATCTAACGCTCTCTTCTTAATCAATGAAAATGGCAAATATTTTGCCTCATTTCAGAAAACAAATACCTGTCCTACATCTGAGTAGAGGATGCACGTGTGGCATTTGTTGTGAACACCACGTTCTCTGTTACTTGAAACTTTGGATAAGGGATCGCACAGACTAACATGATTAGGAGAGGTAGAGATTATAGGTAAAAGTAGAAGAACAAGTGATCCAACTGGACAGATGTCTCGTTGCCCGCTTCCTATCTACAGATCTGAAGAAAGCAAACACGTGGTGACCACGTATTCTCTCGCAAAAAAAAGGATCCCACCAAGTAAGCACAGACATGCTGGTACTCAAGTCATAAAAGTCATAAAACAGGCACAAAGTCATAGCAATAGAATCATGTTCAGCATTTTCTCTTCAAAAAATTCTGAATGTCTCAAGCAATGTCACCACCCAAGTGGATCAACTGTGCAACGCCCGCGACAGTTTAACGCGGAACCTTACATGACCCAAATACTTTGAACAAGGTAGCGTTGGTACCATGAACAGGAATGCAACTTCTTTTGGACACCTTAGGTTCCACATAGTAGCTCACTGGTAGCACAAAAGTTAAGACACAGATCACCACTTCAGGCGTTACATACACCTAGCGAACTGGGTTTCGTCAACAAAGCCACCAGCCATCGCCCTCTGGACATTTTTCGCGAACTTAGGTGGGTTGTCTCGAAGAACAGCTGCTGCTTCATGATTTAGGGGGTCCTCCTCGTTAGGTTGCTGCAAGGACGACGATGGTACATGTCAGTAGCTAACATAACCGATAATGAAAACAATGTTAAACGGACTTGCTTCCTCAAACTAACGAAACTTCTGTAGGGTAAAATAATCCTCACGTAAGTTAAAAAGAAATTGGAGAGTGGATTTTGTACGTGCAAGACAAAACCAAATCAGCTTTCAAAAAACATGTTGTATTAGATGACTATATTTTTTTATCATAGATAGATAAACTACTGGTGTGGCTAATAAAAGCTATACTCACTGAGAAAAGAAGATTCAAGCCATAGACGATGGTGTTGATATTCAGGACAGGCTTCCAATCTTCACGCAGAATGTTCAGGCAGACATTCCCTTCCAAGTCAATATTAGGATGATAGACCTAGTTAGACCAGAACAGCACCAAGAATGAAAATGGTGGGTCAATGGAGAAGATGGGATTAGGCAGGAAATACAAAGTGTTATATTAATGAAGAGAGCCTTGTTACCTTAGTCTTGCACTTGACTTTGGGAGGTTCATGTGGGTAAGCAGGAGGAACTTGGAAGGTAAAGGCAAATTTACCACCGCTGTAAAAAAGCATTTGCATGTTAGAAAAATACAAAACTGGAAAACAAGGCGATTTTCAGGAATACAACATATGTATCCTTATTTGAAAATATATCTTGATTTTAACATGTATTACTCGTATGCCCATAGGATACATCTAAATCCCAAATAAAACCCTGACATAGAGTTTTGATGTGTGTTTTGGTGATTGAAACGAACAGCAGAACTGATGATACAGGAGTAGAGAAATTAGATATCAAGATACAACAAGGGTTGTCCTGCATTCCGTTGGCTTAGGCTAATCACATAATTGATGAGAGACTGCAAAAGAAACATAGCTACATGGGCTGGGGTGCGTTGCATCAGCGGAATCTCCGCATCCAGTCATTGTGCGTGCAGGAGGAGCCTGCCCTACTTCTGGTTAACTAGGGAACAGAGAGGGGTCGATTATAGATTTAGGAGCATCAAGGTGAGCGCTTCCCGTTACAACATAAGCTTCACATACCTAGCCAGACCAAAGGCAGAGTTGCACGCGGAACAGGCTGCTCTCTGGGTAGGTCACGAGGCTTGGCTGAGGGGCAGGCCCGGGCCCACAGTGGTGCCAACTGTGCCGTCCGCACAGGGCCCACGAAATTTGGGGGCCCAATATTTATATAGGTTTATGTACAATAGTACAAATTTAGCTGGAAATACAACGATCCTTGATTTGGTCTTGTGGTTAGTGCTTGCAGGCAGTACCAGCAGGTTTTGTGTTCGAATCCCAACTCCCATCATTGTATGTTTTAGATTTTTCCACAGCTGCTAACTTGTGGGACTCGCTGTCGCATGCTGGACAGCACCAAAATCGCATGTGTCAAAAGAAAATACACGTGTGTGTCAGAAGAAAATATACACGAGTCATTTTGTAAAAATTAATACAACATATGTCAGCTCCAAAATAAAATTATTTTAAAATTTTGTACCTGTTGGCTTAAAGAAAAGTATACGCTTAGCTAGAAATCTGAAAGGAATTGGGCTAGCCACCTAGATCCCGCGCTGGGCCACATCTTGGGCGAGTATCGATTAGCTCGATCGATTGCAAAATTCTAGCGATTCCCAGATTGTGTTGATTGCCTCACGAATGCGTCGCGATTGCTTCGCTAGTTCGCTCGGCCTCTCGGGATTCCCGAGGCCGCTCACCGCCTCGCCCGACTTGGGAACGACGAAGCGAACAGAAGACGGAAGATCAGCGACAAATCGATCGCATCCAGACTCTAGAGACGGCGACAGTTCCTCTTTTGGTTCGTTGTTAGCGAAAACATGTACATTGCTGCTAGCGAGTCTTCCTTTCTGGTTAGCTTCGGTTTCTACTCCTAATTTCTGAATCTTAAATTTTTATTTAACCTTTTGCAGATTTGAATTATTATGAGGAAATATCAGTCCGGTTCTCAGAAACGCAAGAGAAAAGAAAAGATCCTAAGGATATGTACCGTAAAAGGTTTACTGCACTATTCTATACTAGATCTCTATCAAATGGGGAGCATAGTCATCGGGATTGGCTTGTCTATTCTATACTAAATATTTGTTTATTGGTTCAATTTTTCGTGTGAGATAGGGCCCCATTTTAGAGTTTCGCACAGGGCCCTGGATTTTGCCGGCCCGGCCCTGCTGAGGGGAGTGGATTTGTGGGCTGCATTGGTGTGGTGCAGCAAGGTGCACACTTCATGGGGGTGCTCAGGCTTATTTTTAGAGATTGATTGCAATGTAAAAAATGGCTTATAGTTTTGCCACCAGTTCCCAACATTTCTGTGGATTGCATACAAACTGGGGCGTAAGTATGTAGCTAACAATGACAAATAATTCACCCTTTCATGTTTGACATTTGACCAGCTCGGGGGGGCTGGGGCCATGGCTCCCCGATGATGGAAAAAAATTCTGAAACACCCCTTATATTGTGTGGATTTGACCCCAAAAATTACCCTCATGGCCCCCTCCAAGTTTTGTACAGTTCACTTGGCCCCCTTGTGTCTAACTCCTAGCTCCGTCCCTGCATCTGACTGATGTACTAAGGGTGTGTTTGGTTCATGGGATAAGATTTGGGGGATGAGGGCATCCCCAACCACCTGGTTAGGGATAGCCAGTTTTTTCGTTTGGTTGGTTGGGTGATGGTTAGAGGTAGCCATTGTTTTGTTTGGTTCCAAAGATGAAGAGTGGATGGGCTATTGTGGTGACTTCTTTATTTAGGGGCTGTAAGATTACCTTTAAAAAGATATGAAATATATATTGAAATACAGTGTCCTGTTTATCATTTTAAGTTGACACGAGGCATAGAGGTGCAACTAAGATACATTTCGATGGACTGGCAAAAACAAGTACAAAGTACAGCAAAAAAATGTGGAGTACTAGCTCCTGGCCGCTCCTCTCCTTGTAAAAAAAAGCTCATAATTGTCTGCTCATAGTCGTGCTCTGCAATCAGACGAGAGGAAGAGATCCTCTTTACAAAAAAGAGAAGTGAATCTGCAGTGCACGGGAGAACCGGAGAAGTCACGACCGTCCAAGATCAGGCCACCTCCTGCTCTGAGTTGAGGCCACCGCAAGCGATTTCACTCCTGCCCAATCGCCACCGCCAAGCAACTACACCCGCCGATCTACCATCGCCGGCCCTGCTGCCCTTGCTCCGGCAGCTGCCGGCCTGCAATCTGCCATCGATGGCTCCGCTGCCCATGCTCCGGACGCCGCCGACCTGCGATTCGTCGGTTCTGCCGCCCTTGATCTGGCCGCCGCTTTCTCCGGCCGCCGCTGACCTCCGGTCTGCCGCCGCAACCACGCCATGGGAGGATGAGATTCTAGCACATGTGATTTGTTTCGGGCAGGTAACAAGGAGAAAAATGTTTCGGGTGAGGCTAGCGCGAGAGAAGAAAAGTGGTTGGCGTCGTCCGCCACAATTTGCCGGATGGGCTCAACCAATTTTTCGGCAGAATATTCCTCAAATCTGGTTATCCCTATCCAGCTCATCCTCTAAACCAAATAAGCGGCAGCCACCAAAAAATTGGCTATCCCTTACCAACTAGCGGATAGCCACTCAACCAAACACACCCTAAGTATAACTATAGAAAGACCATTCTTTAGTAGCACTAACTTTGGTTAAAAATAGAGAAATTGCCTGTGGTAAGATAGTTAGGAGGGTGGTTGTACCCCCAGCCCACCAGAGTTCAAACCCCAGGTTTGACACTGGTGTTTCTCATTTAGGTGGAATTTTCTTCAGTGGGAGGCGACGTTCCCGTCGACAGCGAGCCGCCTGCGGTGACTTCGTCAATCTCAAGACTCAACCCGCTGGCTCAGTATTTCGGAGGTGCTCATAGGGGTAGGGTGTGCGTGCGTGCGTTCATAGGTTTGAGTGCGTGCACGCGTGTGTGAGCGTCTGCGTTTGTACTGTGTTTCGCAAAAAAAAAAATAGTTAAAAATAAACCACACACTCCCTCTATCTCATAACACGGATGTGGCACACCCACAATCTTACTTTCACATATTTTCGTACTATAATTTATTTATTTATTGAGATTTTCCGATATAGAGTGCAAATAAGGTGCATATGAGTGTGGGCGCAAAAGGTCATATTTGCTACATCAACAGGCAGGTGCAGAATTTATATTTGAATGTCCACTAGACATTTACATGAAAAATCAAATATCAAAATAGCATGTTAAATATTTGACAACAGAACCTTCAAAAACCAACTTACACATAGTATCCTTCATCAGGTCGAACGGAAACCTCGAAGTTCATCAGATCATCCTTGCCTTGAGGAAAAGACATTTTGGTGGTCTTAGGAAGGTTGAGTTCAGCAATATCTGCAAAAGAAATGTAAAAAATGACAGTAAACAACTAATTAGCGCCCAGTACAGAAGTTCGAATGAATTTAGCATGGGTTACAAATATGATAACAAAAATAAGAAAGGAAAAGAAACCTTAAGCATAATCACATTGCTTATGTTTGTGGTAGAAAGCAAAAATACCTTTATGGAGACGCAACTCCCCTGGACTTTGCTTCTTGGCAGCAGGCTTTCCATTTGTACTTTCTGCATCTTCCTTCTTTTGCACCTTTATCTTAAAAAGGTTTATCATTTTCGTGTGAAATAGAATAAGAGAAACTGAGAACACGGAATCAAAAGAAAGAAGGTTTTCTGCAAGAATACAATTGAGAGTTCAGAACTAGAAAACATATGGATAACAATTCTAAGTTAAAAAAATATATATAATCCAAGTGGGCTGCAATTTTATTCAAATTCAGTTTTTCCATTGTACATGCAGCCTAAAAATTTGATCTGAGAATCAACTCAAAGCCTATTTATATGCTGTGGAATCAATTCCAACTTCCCAATATGGTTGTACAAACAAAAAAAAGCACACATTCAGAGCTCACAGGCATTGGCATGAAACAAACAACAAGAAATGAGACGGGCTTGTGCGAACTCAGTAATTCACACTGATGAAATCCAGAATATTGTGGAAACAGGAAGACCCTGGTTTGAAATACTTGTAGACTACAACACTCTGCTTTCGCGACAACTATACTAAGATAATAGTTGAAATAAAAATCAAATACAAGAAAACTGGAAAGTATTGGCAGAAGCAACGGACAGATTTTTTAGATCATTGGGCGAATGGTAAGAAACTATAATTTCTTAAGCATGCTACTGCCTTGTATAAACAAGCATATGTAAACTACTACGGTGAAATTTCATAAGAGCATCGATGAATACACGAATTATGACATATAATGTTGGACTACAACAGTCATAAGCTAACATACTCGACACGAAGAACAGGAAAACAATGCTAGAGGTGATGGGGAAGCCAAAAGAACCGTGCAAACAGCCATAAAGTACTGCTGTATACACTTGCAGCCAGTAAATTTATACTAAATAAACAAATTACTACCCACACTATGATTCCGATCAGTCAAACAGAGTAACCATATTGTTCATCAGTCAGCCACATGGAGTAGTTCTTATGACTTGTAAGGACGTTTATCAAAAGCACAAAGTGGAACCGATCTAAACGCATTTTTTCCGACAAAAAATCCAGTAAAAACAATAAAGCAAGGAATAAGGTCACTCATACATTCTCCAAAAAAAATGGCCACTCAAACATAATGTTTTATATGTACTCACTACGTTTTCTTTCCAGGATATATCTGTACTACGTTCCAACTGCAAGAAATGTAGATATAGTCCTCCTGGTCCTGGATTGCAAATCAAGTGATAACTCAAAACATTAGCAACGGGGTCACCGCCACCACATGGTCGGTCAATGTCCACGAGTCCATGTACCTCTCCGATTAATATATTCATCTAAACAGTTGTGAGGACCTAAACTACTAAGCAGAATAATTCACCCAGATCGATGAACAACAACAAATTGGGTAGCAACTAGGGATACTTTACTCGCAGAGGGATGAATTCCCAGGTCCAGCGATACATATGAAGCAGGAGCAAACCCTAGCTACGCTATGCTAAAGGAATAAGCTTGTTCCAAATCTTACCAACTCCCTACCAGCTACCTGGCTTATAACCATGCCAGCAACGATACACACGCGACGCACATGACTGAAAGAAAGAGATAAACAGTACGCCTCCAATCCTGGCCGTTGGTGATGCTCTCTCCATCCTAGCCGTCCATCCTTCTTTGACTAGTCTTGTATGGTACCGGGTCCTGACAATGCCCTCTCCTTGAGCAACGACTTGCCCTCAAGGCGTAAAGGAAGGAAATGTCTTGGTGATGAATGGGACATCTTCCCAGGTTGCGTCCTCTTCTCCCAGATTCTCCCAGTGAATGAGTCATTGCGCCATCGGTTGCTTGTTTCGCTGAACAATGCGACGCTGGAGAACATGAAGTGGAGCAGTCTTGATCTTCCCTGAAGTGGTTACCAGTGGTACATGAGGCAGTGGTATCGCATTCTTCCCCAATTGTTTCTTCAGTTGACTGACATGAAAAACTGGGTGTATCTCTGCTTGGTCAGGTAACTGTAGCTTGTACGACAATTCACCCACTTTCTGAATTACTTTGTATGGGCCGTAGTACTTGGAGCGCAATTTGAGAGATCCACGCAACCCAAATGCATTCTGACGATATGGTTGAATTTTTAGGTATGCCATGTCTCCAACTTCAAAGGTCCTTTCCGACCTGTGCATATCGGCAAAGAATTTCATGCGGTTTTGTGCCTGGAGTAAATTTTCCTTCAGAGTCTTCATCATTTCTGCTCTGTCCGTTATGCTACTCAATGCTTCAGGTGCCATATGTTCCGGTATAGCCAATTCACCTATCATGGGTGGAGGATACCCGTACAATGCTTGGAATGGAGTGAGTTTGAGAGAGGTGTGATAGGAAGTGTTATACCAGTATTCAGCAAGAGAAAGCCACTTCATCCACGTTTTTGGGTTCTGAAATACCATGCTTCTGAGGTATGCTTCCAGGCATTGGTTCACTCGTTCGGTCTGACCATCGGTTTCCGGATGGTGAGCAGTACTCAGCCGGACCTCAACCTTCAGTGCCTTGAAAAGTGACTGATAAACTTTGCTAGTGAAGATTCGATCACGGTCAGAAATGATAGCCACAGGCATGCCATGTAACTTGAACACATTGTCCAGGAACAGTGTCACTACTTGGTCCACATTGTATGGATGAGACATAGGTATGAAGTGGGCATATTTGGTCAGGCGATCCACCACGACCAGAATGACTTCTTTACCTTGAGAGTTTCGTAAGCTTTCAATGAAATCCAGGCTAACATGAGACCAGGCCATATCAGGTAATTCAATTGGTTTCAACAATCCCGGTGTCTTCAGATGTTCAGGTTTGGTTAACTGGCAAGTTGGGCAAGCAGCAATGTATTCTTCTATGTGTCGTTTCATTCCAGGCCAATAGAACAGCCGTTTAAGCCTGTGGTATGTAGCCCTGTTCCCTGAGTGTCCACCAAGTGTTGAGTTATGAAAATCATTTAAAATGGTTGTTCTCACAGTTGTGCTTGCTCCCACATAAATCCGATTCTTGTATTTGAGCAGCCCATCATGTAGTTTGAAGTGAGGTGTTGCAGAGGTATCAGTGGCTAGTTTCTGGAGAATTTTGGTGCTATCTGGATCATTTTTGTAACTGCTTTTGACTTCCTCAATCCACATTGGTGTCACTGTTGTTATAGCTGAACAGCTAGCTGTATCAGGGACATCTCTTCGAGATAATGCGTCTGCAACCACATTTTCCTTCCCCTTTTTGTATTCAATCACATAATCGTATTCCAGTAGTTTGATCAGAAGTTTATGTTGGATGCCTTCTGTCAATCTCTGAGTAGTCATGTGTTTCAGACTTTGATGGTCAGTTTTGATAACTAGTTTGTTACCCCAGATATAATGACGCCATTTCCTCATAGCTTCGACGATAGCAATTGCTTCTTTCTCATATACTGACTGGGCGAGAGATCGAGGACCCAGGCTTTTGCTGATGTACGCCAGTGGCTGTCCTCTTTGCATTAGTACTGCTCCAATTCCGCTCCCACAAGCGTCTGCCTCAATAATGAAAGGACTTTTGAAGTCGGGTAGTGCCAATACTGGACTGGTTGTCATCACTTCCTTTAGTTTATCAAAGGCTGCTTGTTGTTCAGGCCCCCAGCTGAAAGCATCTTTCTTCAGAGCGTCATACAAGGGTCGACATATAATGCCATAGTGTTTTATGAAACGCCTGTAATAACCTGAGGCACCCAAGATTCCCCTTAGTTTGCTCACTGATGTTGGTACAGGCCATTCCAGGATAGCCCGTATCTTCTCTGGGTTTGTCCTCACTCCATCCTTAGAGATGACATGTCCAAGGTATGTTACTTGTGGTGATGCGAACTCACATTTATCCAAACGAAGAAACAACTTATTCTTCTTTAGAATATCCAATGCTAGCTGCAAATGGTGTGTGTGTTCTGACTCTGATGAACTGTATATCAAGATGTCATCAAAGAACACTAAGATGAATTTCCTGATATAGGGAGCAAAGATTGTGTTCATCAGATTCTGGAACGTGGCTGGAGCATTTGTAAGGCCGAAAGGCATCACTGTGTATTCATAATGTCCCAAATGAGTCTTGAAGGCAGTCTTTGGAATATCTTCTGTGGCCATGCAAATTTGATGGTACCCTGATTTAATGTCCAATTTGGAGAAGATCACAGCACCGTGGAGTTCATCCAATAGGTCTTCGATTACCGGCATGGGAAATTTATTCTTAATGGTAATCCCATTGAGTAGCCGGTAGTCCACACACAGACGCCAACCGCCATCTCTTTTTCTGACCATCACTGCTGGGGAGGAGAATGGACTTATGCTTGGTCGAATTTCCTGATTAGTGAGGAGTTCTTTAATAATAGCTTCCATTGCATCTTTTTGATAGTGTGGTACTCTGTAGGGACGAAGGTTTGGTGGTGTTGCTCCTGGTTCTAGCAGAATATGATGGTCGCAGTCCGTTTTTGGAGGCAGTCCATCAGGGGCTTCAAAGACATCCTTGAAAAATTCCAGGATAGGTTTGAATTGAGGTGGTATGGTTGTTTGCTCTTCTTCAGCCACTGGTATAATGGGAGAAATTTGCAGTAAGTATCCCAAGACACCTTTCTTGCATAATTTGCTCATTTTCTTTGCTGAGATCATGTGTGGATGCTTAGTATGGTCCTTTAGTGTTATTGCTTTCCCATTTTTAGTCACCACTAAAATTCTCTTTTTCAGATCAAGTCCAATCGGACTGTACTCATAAATCCAGTCAGCTCCTAGTATAATATCAAATGTTTTCAGTGGCAGTATTCTGAAATTGCTCTCGAACGTGTGTCCTTGGACTTGAAATTGCGTTTGTGAGAGGCTTGCATCTGATACTAAAAATGATCCTCCTGCAACAGCAACCTTCGTGCTTGGTGCTGGTTGAGTAATGATATTATGTTGTTCCACAAACTGCTTACTCATGAAGGTGTCGGAAGAACCACTATCCACAAGAGCCACTGCTCTTTTCCCACCAATATTTAACAAGAGAGAAAATGTGGATCTGCCCGGCAATCCTGTAGCAGCGTGTGTTGAAATGGCCATTGACTGAACAACTGTTGGTCCCTCAGGAGTTGGTGTATTGGGAGCTGTATGAAAAGGTTGTTCAGTTGTTGCTCTACTGGTGCTGGATCAAGTTCCTCAGTGTCATCATCAATTTCTTGGAGGATATGCAGTGTTCTACCAGTCCTGCAACGATGTTGTTTGTTCCAGGGTTCTTTACAGTACCAACAGTGCTTTAATTCAGTGCTCTGAGCTGGAACCTTGTTCTGGTTCCGAGGTGCAGGCTGAAGTTGTGGTGCATTTGGTTTAGACCACTGTTGTGCCTGTTGCTGTGGAAACCTTGGTCGATAATCCTGTGGGGAGGCAGTCATTCTTTTGGAGTTTGCAGCTTTCTCATACACTTTAGCATACCAATAGCACTCCAACAGACTTGCATGTCTTTGTCCAGATACATCGTGTTTTACTTCTGGTTTTAGGCCTCCAATATAGCAGCTTAACAGAAAACTTTCTTGCAAGTATGGGTGATCACGCTTGACTAGAGATACACACTCCTCAAACTTGTCAATGTATGCTACTACAGTGTGAGTTTGCCTGATGTTTTGCAACATCTCCACAGCTTCATGGGCATTTGCATCAGTGAAACGGTCAGCAATCAAGTTACAAAATTGTTGCCAAGTGACCATTTGCCATGGCACACAAATGTTTTTCAACCAAGTTGAAGCTCTTCCTTGGAAATGGCCTGTGGCCAGATTGACCCATTGTTCATATGGTGTGCCTGTCATGTCAAAAACTTCTCACATGCTATCAACCAGCCAATAGGATCCTCACCTGAAAACAATGGTATCTCTAGTCTTGGTCCTTTCAGCACTGCTTCAGCATAATATGAAGGACCACCTAATTGTGTTGCATAGGTGTTTCTTTGATCCTTATTCAATTGAACTCCAGACTGATAAACAGATGGTGCTGTCCCATTAATGAACTGGCCTGTCACTGGATTGTACATGTTTGCCGTGATGTATTGTGGTGCTATCAGCGGATTGTAATGCCCAAAGTTCCCAGTATTGAGCTGCTGCTGTGGTATCTGCTGTTGCATGCTAAAAGGTGGTTTGGGTAATAGTGTGGGTAATGTTACTGATGGCAAAGCAGATGGTGACATCCTGAATAAAACATTTTGCTGTGTTTCATCTCGAACAACAGTGGTAGTGACTGCCTCAGTGAAAGTAACAGATGGTAAAGTAGCCATTGCAGCACTAAAACTAGCAGTAATATTTTCTGGCATACTAGACTGTACTTGCTGGAAGGACTTGTCAAGATCAATAACAGGAAGTAAAGTTGTGTTCATACCCATTGTGGTGCTACTGCTGTGCTCAGCTCTCTGCGTGAGTGTTGATGCCGACGCAGCATCTTGATGGTGATTGCTATCCGGTGCTGTTTGCTTCAGAATCTGCTTTAGCATATCATGTACCGATGCTTCCATTAGTGAGAGCTT
Source organism: Poa pratensis (assembly GCA_947311845.1). NCBI lineage: Eukaryota > Viridiplantae > Streptophyta > Magnoliopsida > Poales > Poaceae > Poa > Poa pratensis. The sequence goes on along the minus strand of CAMZMU010000044.1, from coordinate 1,920,321 downwards.
CTTGTCCAACACAGGTAATACCAAGATCTCTGACTGGATTTTCTGCACTTCCTGCTTCAGTTGCTGCAGATCCGTGAGTTCCCCTCGAAGTCCTATCATCTCCTCTTGCAACTTGTCGATGGCCTGCTGGCCCTTGAGGCGTGCTCCGTCCGCCATGGAAGCACGGACCCAGCGGAATGAGGAATTTTACCACGGAAACGGTGTGTTCCCGCAACCCCACCCGGAACCAGATCTGCTCCCGAAGCTCTCCGTCGCCACAACGCCACCACAGCTGCCGCGCCGCCGCCTAGAACTGGGAGGGAGAGGTGGGAAAACAGGTGAGGTCCCGATCCCCTTCGCTCTCTGCTCGATCCGCCGCCGAAGAACGTCTGGCTCTGATACCCTTGTGAGGACCTGAACTACTAAGCAGAATAATTCACCCAGAACGATGAACAACAACAAATTGGGTAGCAACTAGGGATACTTTACTCGCAGAGGGATGAATTCCCAGGTCCAGCGATACATATGAAGCAGGAGCAAACCCTACCTACGCTATGCTAAAGGAATAAGCTTGTTCCAAATCTTACCAACTCCCTACCAGCTACCTGGCTTATAACCATGCCAGCAACGATACACACGCGACGCACATGACTGAAAGAAAGAGATAAACAGTACGCCTCCAATCCTGGCCGTTGGTGATGCTCTCTCCATCCTAGGCGTCCATCCTTCTTTGACTAGTCTTGTATGGTACCGGGTCCTGACAACAGTATAGCAAACGTTTAGGCTGCTGGGTAACCCGCAAAATTGCTTCCAAAACATGTTTCACAACGATTCTCTAGGGACTTTGCCACTACCCTGGAGACTAATCTAGCAACCACATCAAGAACAGATTCCGCTTTTTTTTCTTCATGGGTAAAAAAAATCCCCATCACAGATTATTCCGAACCCCGAAATATTGCTCTTACCCCCACACAACTTGCCCCAAGGATGGGATTATCCGAGCTCGGAAAGAAGAATAAATTGAGTATCACAGAAGCCCTCAAATCACCTTACCCGCAAAAAAACCCTCAATCAGCTACAAGACGAAACAAAGGGAAGGGGTAGGGGTTCCTAGGTACGGACCTAGAACTGCGAACGGAGAATCAGGTCGCCGATGTGTGAGAGGAGGGGACGGCGGCGGAGAGTTGCGTAGTGGCGATCGCCGTCGCCGAGGAGTGTTGGCGTCGGAAGCACGCGCACAGGGGGGGTGCTTTTTCGTTCGGGGTTTGCCAGGACGAAAATATATATAGGGGAAAAGAGAGTTCTGTTTCTAGCCCAAAGGCTTGCCGTTTAATCGAGGGCTTTTGTGAAACAAATTAACAAATCGAGGGTTTGTGAACCGATTTTCTTACTATGAAATTATATTATTACCTATGTTCCAAAATATAAAAAATTGGCCTACCAAAACATTTTTTATGGCCTATCAAAATGTTTGTATTTATCAAGCGCTCCTGGAAACCTAGCCACAGCCGCCACCACTTCCGCCTCCACCATAGGTCGTTTCCCCCTCCTCCGGACGGCCTCGCCGGTGTCGGGAGGGGTGGGGAACCTGATCTATGAGTAGTTTGTGATTTACATTCTGTAGTGAGCCACTATCAAAATGTTTGTATTTATCAAGCGCTCCTCGAAACCTAACCGCAACCGCCACCACTTCCGCCTCCACCATAGGTCGGTTCCCCCTCCTCCGGACGGCCTCGCCGGTGTCGGGAGGGGTGGGGACCTGATCTATGAGTGGAGTTTTTTTAGTAAAAGTAGTGTTTTCAACAGTTTAGGTTAGGGTTTTGGTATCCATCTTCTTAATCAATTAAGATGGAATCTTCTATAATAAGTAATCTTTCACTCTTCGTTCGTCGACGAGATCTCCTTCCCGATGTCAAAGATGGTGTTGGAAGATTATATTTGTCTAGGTTTGGTTCTTCAGATCTTTCAAATCTCGCTTCGCCACATTGATTTTGGATTTTTTTTTTCTCTTGGTTGCCGCGAGAAGGATTGTCCTTGCAATATCTGTCCCCGCTGCTATGTTCTCGACAATGGTGATTCGTACCCTCGGCTCCCAGCGACGTCGGCCAGGTTGTCTGGTTGTTTTTACCTGAAATACTGGTGTTGGTACTCTTACCGATGTTGGTTGATTACTTCAATGACTGCGTGCGTGTACGTAGTCTTGGCACCGTCTTGGCACAGTGGTTCAAAACAATTATGGGAGAATTCTCGTTAGTATTTACAGGATTGTGGTTTGCTATCTTTGTCGTTCTATGTCTTCCTTCAGAAAAAGTATAAGATTGTGTCATGAAAGAAGAAATAGTTTGAAAACCTCAAAGATTTGCTCATTTTTTTAGACTTTATTTTGTAATTTCTGTAGTCAGCTCATGTATCTCTACCATGTACTATTCGCCACTATAATATATCATGGTATCGAATGTCAAAAGAAATGTTTATATTTATCAACAGAGTTAATATTATATATTATGAAAACCAAGGGTCAAAGTAAAATCAATGAAATATCCCGATTCTAAGTGATGTCCTTAGTTTTAGAGCAAAAAATTGATATATGGTCCGGTGATGGATCTTACTCTATAGGCTTTTATAACTTTTGTACATTGGATCCATGTGTTAGTGGGTCATCTTTTTCTTCCTTTTTATTTCTCCTTGTGGTCCCTTTCTTCTTTGGCTGCCTCTGCTAGTTACCATCTACTCCCTCCGTTCCAAATTAGTTGTCTTTCATTTATACAAAACTGGATGTATCTAGACATGTTACAAGTATAGATACATCCACTTTTGTACAAATGAAAGACAACTAATTTGGAACGGAGGGAGTATGTTCCAACCCCATCAGCTATCATCCATGGTGCATTAGTGTTTTGGTAATTGTGCTCCGCTACCATACCCTATCTGGAAGTCGCGTCAGCTGGCCCCACTCAGCTCCCCTCCGACCATCATGACGGTGTAGCGATTCGCTCTCGCTTACGTGACACTGAAGTTAGGCCAGCCCAAAATGTACGCTGCAGGTTTATCGTAGCTCAACGTACGATGTTTTCTTTGTTTTTTATTTCGTTTTCATGTCTACCAAATCTTTTTTACTGTTGTGGATTTTTTATGTTTATGTTTTTGTCCTTTTTCACTGGTCTTTCGTTTATGTTTATGTTTTTTTTTTCTTTTTGTTATTTTCCTGTTTAGTTCCTTTTTATTGCTTCTTCTTTGTTTTCTTTTTACATTTTTTCTTTTTATATTTTTTCATTTTCTTTTATAAGTTGTAGATTTTTTTCAAATAACATAGATGCTCATATTGAAAAATCGTTCAAATATTATAGTGTTGGAGATATGCCCTAGAGATAAAAATATTTAGTATTATTTTATCTCTAAGTTTATTATTAATAGTTTATATCTTTATGCTACAACTGCATTGGATAATTGGATAGCGAATACAAAGTATTCCAGAGGAAAACCTCCGATGCACGTGTAGAGATATGAATAAGGAAAAGCGTTCCTGGTCTTGTCTCTAAGACTAGCCTATCTTGTTACCTGATGATCGTGTTTTCCTGATCATGGAGTTTGTATAAGTCATGTAACTATAAGAGTTTATTATCGGAACGATAATAGTACTGAACCGACCCATCCTATGATCTATTGCTATGAGACAAATCGTCAAGATGAAGAATATCAATTGATCATACAGAGTTTTTATTAGTTAGTTCCTATACCTTGAGAACATCTAGTGACCGCTTATTCGACACACGCTTTGATAGTCATCTAACGTCCGGTCGTAATTGGGAGCCATAACGGTGGCTATTGGGTTTGAACTAGAATAAGTAATGGAACGGAGATTGTTCAAGAAGGGTACTTACTCCTCCAGACGATGGAGAGATACATCCTCTAGGCCGTCTCAAGTATGATCATGTCACCCTAATCGTCTGGCCAGACACAGTGTGATTTATCACAGGACATTGATATACGGAATGAGAAAAGAGAATGATATTGGTACGAGTTTTATATGTCTCATGATCAAAAGGTTTTTTATCACACTAGAGCACATTGTCTCACACTCCAGATATCATTGGTATCATGTACGTAAGGGGATTAGTGTAATGAGAAGCATAAAGAGGTTTTGTCGTTCACTCGGTAATACATATGAGCCAGTACAGACGTGTAGGTCCCAATGCTGGTTATTGTCTGGTAAACTCCCGGACATGTCTATGTGTTAGTGAACCTTTCGGGTCACACACTTAAGCTGTGAGTCAATCTTTTATTGAGAGAATAAGATGTAGTTTTAGTGGTTATGAGATATTGTCGGAATACCTCCGATGTCACCGGGACTTGTTCTAGTGAGTGAATAGAGAAAGAGAAGGCATACATTCTATGTCTCGGGATAATAGGAAGTGTTTCTATTATTGTCGGAATCATTCCGAGGGTGTTTTATATAAGTGGAAATATTTGTCCAGAGTATTTTGTCTGCGGACACTGGGTGTCCCGGATCATATAAAAGTGTTTTATATGATAGGAATTAATTCGGTGAATATTGTGTAAAAGGAAATATTCAAATAAGAATTAATTAGACAAAAAATATTATTTACTTAAATAATAATTAAATATTGATTTATTTAATTGATAAATAATTATTGGATAAATATTAAGCCCAATAATAAAGTGACTGCCACATAGGCCCGAGGGCCCACGTGACAGCCGTACCACCGCTGGGCGGTGGCGGGCGCAAGCGGACGCAGCGGCCAGGCGGGCGCGGGCGAGCGGACGCGGGCAGACGCGGGCCGGCGCGCGGGTCGGACAGCGGACCGGACCCCACCCGGGTCGGTTCGGCCGGGCCCCACTCGGGCCGGTCGGTGCAAGGAAGGAGAGCGAGAGGTGAGTTGGAGTCAAACTCCAACTCCCCCTCCCAAACCGAATTGGGCTAGGGGACTTTCCCCTTGCCCAAGCACCCCTTTCCTTTGGCCACCTATATAAACACCACCAACCCCATGGGTTGAATCAATCAAGTCTTGCACAAGTTCCTCTCTCTTCATATTGTGCAATTAGAAGATGCTCTAATTAGACGGTGCTCTAATTAGACGTTGTTCTAATCTCTCTCTCTAGTAGATTGATGGCTACGTGTTGGTGAACCCCAAGAGGAAGGTTATGATGTAGACAGCAGAAGTTTTCCCTTGAATAATCTACCCAAGGTTATCAATCCAGTAGGACTTGACGATCTATCGGAAGGTTGTTGATGTTGACTCCCCCTGGCGCTAGGGAGCTTGCACCAACGTGGAATCTGCACAGACACAAACCAGAACTTTGCCCAACACGAAACAGAGAGGTTGTCAATCTCTCCGGTCTTGCAGAAACAAAGAGTTAAACGTATGGTGTGGAAAACAGCAGGAAAAACAGCAAGTAACAGGAAACAGATGATTGCAGCAGGTTGTGTAAACAGTATGAGGAAATTGGACCAGGGTCCACAGTTCACTAGTGGTGTCTCTCTCAGAACAGATAACTAGCATGTTGGGTAAACAAATTACAGCTGGGCAATTGACAAATAGAGAGGGCATAACAATGCAATACATGCCAAGATGTCTACTATGAAATCTAGTTGGGCATTACAACAAAGTACATAGACCGTTATTCCAACCGCATCTATGCCTAAATAATCCACCTTCAAGGCAGCATCCGCATCCTGTTCAGTATTAAGTTGCTAACAACAGATTATTGCATGAAGTAAAGTGTGTAATGTAATCAATACAAGTGCCCTTGGACACTGCACCAATGTTTTATCCCTAGTAGCAACAGCACATCTACCATCTTAGACCTTTCTGTCACTGATCCAGATATCTAGAGACTGAACCCACTATCGAGCATAAATACCCCCTCTTGGAGTCACAAGCATCTACTTGGCCAAAGCATCTACTAGCAACGGAGAGCATGCAAGATCAAGAGCACATAGATAAACAACTTGAATAAACATGGTATCAATATTCATCGGATCCCAGCAAACACAACATCTAGCATTACAATAAGATGATCTTGATCATGTTAGGCAGCTCACAAGATCTAAACATGGAGGCACAAGGTAGAGAGACAACCATCTAGCTACTGCTATGGACCCGTAGTCCAGGGGTGGACTACTCACGCATCACTCCGGAGGCAGGCATGGTGATGTAGAGCCCTCCGGTGATGATCTCCCCTCCGGCAGGGTGCCGGGAAGAGCTTCAGAACTCCTCCGATCTGAGATTGACGATGACGGCCGCGACGGAACTTTTCGTGGAATATGATCGACCGTAATAGGGTTTTCGCGTCGCGGAGAATATATAGGCGAAGAGGCGGCGTCGGTGGCCGAGGGGGGCCACCACGCCATAGGGGGGCGCGGGCCCACCCTGGGCCGCGCCCTAGTGTGGCGTGGCCCCCTGGTGGGTCTGCTCCGACTCCCCTTTGGACTCCGTGATCTCCTCGTGATATTATTGACGATGTCTTTTGTTTCGTCCAATTCCGAGAATATTTCCTTAATAGATTTTCTGAAACCAAAAACAGCAGAAAACAGGGAACTGGCACTGTGGCATCTTGTTAATAGGTTAGTCCCAGAAAATGCATAAAAATGATATAAAGTGTAACCAAAACATGTAGCAATTGATATAATAACAGCATGGAACATCAAAAATTATAGATACGTTTGAGACGTATCAAGCATCCCCAAGCTTAGTTCCTGCTCGTCCTCGAGTAGGTAAACGATAAAAACAGATAATTTTTGAAGTGACATGCTACCAACACAATCTTTGATCAAATAACAATGTAATGCACATGATCTGAATGAAGTGATCCAAGCCAATGGTCTATAGTTTGCAAGCAAGTAAATAAAGAGTAAACATAAGTGATCACACAAGTGCAAACTTTCATGAATAACACTATAAAACATTTAGAGATATAATAGTCTAACATAATAGTTAGTTCACAGCAGCAATAATTCTCAACATGAAAGTGTTTGTATCAACACAAAGGAAGATAATAGCTTCAGCTTTTGCTTCAACTTTCAACATGTATATCATATAGATAATGTCAATGCAAAGAATATGATCAACCAAACACAAAGTTATGTAAAAACTGTTATACTGGAGTTGACAATGATGTTTGCTTAAGTAGACAGAAAGAAGTGGGAAAACTGACTCAACATAAAAGTAAAAGAATGGCCCTTCGCAGAGGGAAGCAGGGATTAACATCATGTGCTAGAGCTGTAGTTCCCGAAGGCATATAGAGAGCATAAAATATTGTTTTGTAAGGTAATGGTGTATACAGGTGTCAACAAATCAAATAGCAGGTACTTGTCATCTTCCATGGCTAACTAACTTTTAGAGCGGTTCCGAGAGTTTTTAGGACTGCACTTGTAACAAGCACTTATTGGTGACACTCCTCCCAACCATTTACTTTCCACAAACCATGGCTAACCGAATCCTCGGGTGCCCACCAACATTCACCATGGAGGAGTGTCTATTTATTTATTTATAGGGTGGACTAACCAGCTCTTTAATGCAAAATAAAAGGTGGAGAAGCAGATGAAGCTGCCAATCCTTGTAAATTAATTAGCATGGAAGATGACAAATCTCACTACTACGTCCTTATGAGCTTTTCAAGTAGTGACACAAAAAGGAAATGTAACAGTTTTGAGTAGTTAGTAGATAGCACATGAAGAAATTTACTTGGAATGGTGAAAACACCACATAATAGGTAGGTATGGTGGACACAGGTGGCATGGATTTGGCTCAAGGTTTTGGATGTACAAGAAGCATTCCCTCTTAGTACAGAGTTTAGGCTAGCAAGGTTATTATAAGCAAACATCATTATCAACTGGAATAGCAAGAGTGTACATAAAACACAAGGTTTGACGAACCATAGACTCCCACTGTCTTCCTTGTTAACACATAGCCTTCATCCAAAAATTATCTAGACTACTATGGACTTCCAATTATGCAACAGATTATTATAGCAGAAAATCCTTATAGTAGTTCTTCATTAATAGCCATTACTTACATGATGCACAAGCTTAAACATTAATTACTTGACAGCTCAAAACAATTGGCAAGCATCAAATTACTCAAGACAACGATCTAAAAAGATTCATGTAAGCATTTTATACCACTACCACATGCATAGCATTTTTCTGGTCCAACCAAACACCAATCAACTTATTTGACAACTCTCCAAACAGATATAAGTGAAGCAAGAGAGTACTTTCTTCAAAAGAAACTGAAAGCTCTAACAAGAGATACATGAAAAACTGAGAGCTAACAGCAATAACAGCAACTAGACAGGAATACTCAACAAGTATAAGTGAAGCACAAGAGTATTCTAATGAAAAAGTGGAGCGTGTCTCTCTCCCAAACATGAATACTAGGATCCAACAAGTATAGCACAGCAAACAAAACAAAACAAACTGAAAACAAAAACACACTGACGCTCCAAGGAAGAGTACACTAGTATGAAGCAATAAAAATATAGCACCATTAGAGATGACCTGATAATTTGTAGATGAAGAAGGGGATGCCTTGGGCATCCCCAAGCTTAGATGCTTGAGTCTTCTTGAAATATGCTGGGGAGGTAAGCCTCCCCAAGCTTAAGCTCTTCACTCTTCTTGATCATGTAATATCATTCTCCTCTATCAACACTTGAAAACTTCCTTCACACCAAAACTTAACAGCTTTTCTCATTAGCAGGTTAGTGCACTAAAAGATAATACTTCAAAGTTCTAGCAAAGACAAAACTCACAAGCCAACTATTTTAAACATTAGCCACTGTTACTAGGCTCAAGTGGGCACTTTTACACGAAAAGAAACCACTTAAAAACTTGTAAAAGAGAGAATGCAAAATAAAAGACAGAATCTGTCAAACCAGAACAGTCTGTAATGACGAATTTTTTCGAGGCACTTACGATGCTCAGATGAAAACTTTTGAAATAATGAAAGTTGCGTAACATCATCAGGAACATGCACAAAAAGTTTCAGCATTTTTCGATTTTTTCTGATTTTCTACTGAATTAAACGGTGACGAACAGCAATCTGTCCCAATGCAGTCCCGAAAATAAAACCAACTTTGCATTAGTAACTCTCCTTGGCACAACAAAACAGCAAATAAAGATACAAAGGAGTTGCTACAGAGGTAAACAAGCATCCTTGACTCAAGAAAACAAAAATAAAACAGCAAATAAAAACATGGGTTATCTCCCAGAAGTGCTTTTCTTTAATGCCTTTGAGCTAGGCATGAAGAGATGCATCAAGTATTGTCAAGACCAGAAACATCAAGGTTCCCAAAAGCTTCAGATAAATCATAATTCACAACAAGAGGGGTTTTCATTTTAGCTAGTTCTTGAGAAGAAAACTTGAGAGGCCCACTGCAAGCTTTATTAGTAAATTCATAAAATCCATTATCCAGCACATCAGAAGTTGAAAGTTTTGGTTTAGGCCCCTTAGGTACATACATGAATTTCTTTCCTTTATCTAGAATATACCCTTGCTTCTTAGTTTTGAAAGAGGAAAAAGTATTACTCATGGTGTCAATGACTTCCTCTATCTCCTCAATCCTAGAGTTTTGATCATGATTTTTAAAGCAAGTTTCTAGAGCAACAATTCTTTTATTAAGATCTTCCAAGGATTTATCAAATTTTCAGTGTTCTCAAGTAGTTTTTCAAGCTTAACATCAATACTTGGAAGATTCTCTACAACCTCAAGCTTTTTCATAACATCCTCAAGAGAGACTTCAATTTTAATTTCATTAACAGGTGGTATTCCTACTAGACTTTCAAGGATGTAGCTAGCCTCTAGAGCAGGTGTTCCTAGGAAGTTACCCCCTGTCAAAGTGTCCAAAACATATCTATACCAATTGGTAATGCCAACATAAAAGTTCCTAAGAAGGATTGTAGTGGAATGTTTTTTAGCACACCTATGATGAGCATTACTAATTCTGTACCAAGCATCTTTTAAACTTTCTCCCCCTTGTTGCTTAAAAGTTCGAACCTCAACCTCAGGAGATGAAACAAAATAAGAAGAACCAGACATGATGAGCAAACCGAAATAAACTAGATGCAGGAATTTAATTTTTTTGGGTTTTTGATTTTTAACAGCAAGCAAAACAAAAATAAAACAAGACAAAAAACAAAGTAAAGAGATTGGAACTGAGAGACTCCCCTTTCCAATAGCCTCCAAGTCCCCGGCAACGGCGCCAGAAAACAGCTTGATGGCTACGTGTTGGTGAACCCCAAGAGGAAGGTTATGATGTAGACAGCAGAAGTTTTCCCTTGAAAATCTACCCAAGGTTATCAATCCAGTAGGACTTGACGATCTATCGGAAGGTTGTTGATGTTGACTCCCCCTGGCGCTAGGGAGCTTGCACCAACGTGGAATCTGCACAGACACAAACCAGAACTTTGCCCAACACGAAACAGAGAGGTTGTCAATCTCTCCGGTCTTGCAGAAACAAAGAGTTAAACGTATGGTGTGGAAAACAGCAGGAAAAACAGCAAGTAACAGGAAACAGATGATTGCAGCAGGTTGTGTAAACAGTATGAGGAAATTGGACCAGGGTCCACAGTTCACTAGTGGTGTCTCTCTCAGAACAGATAACTAGCATGTTGGGTAAACAAATTACAGCTGGGCAATTGACAAATAGAGAGGGCATAACAATGCAATACATGCCAAGATGTCTACTATGAAATCTAGTTGGGCATTACAACAAAGTACATAGACCGTTATTCCAACCGCATCTATGCCTAAATAATCCACCTTCAAGGCAGCATCCGCATCCTGTTCAGTATTAAGTTGCTAACAACAGATTATTGCATGAAGTAAAGTGTGTAATGTAATCAATACAAGTGCCCTTGGACACTGCACCAATGTTTTATCCCTAGTAGCAACAGCACATCTACCATCTTAGACCTTTCTGTCACTGATCCAGATATCTAGAGACTGAACCCACTATCGAGCATAAATACCCCCTCTTGGAGTCACAAGCATCTACTTGGCCAAAGCATCTACTAGCAACGGAGAGCATGCAAGATCAAGAGCACATAGATAAACAACTTGAATAAACATGGTATCAATATTCATCGGATCCCAGCAAACACAACATCTAGCATTACAATAAGATGATCTTGATCATGTTAGGCAGCTCACAAGATCTAAACATGGAGGCACAAGGTAGAGAGACAACCATCTAGCTACTGCTATGGACCCGTAGTCCAGGGGTGGACTACTCACGCATCACTCCGGAGGCAGGCATGGTGATGTAGAGCCCTCCGGTGATGATCTCCCCTCCGGCAGGGTGCCGGGAAGAGCTTCAGAACTCCTCCGATCTGAGATTGACGATGACGGCCGCGACGGAACTTTTCGTGGAATATGATCGACCGTAATAGGGTTTTCGCGTCGCGGAGAATATATAGGCGAAGAGGCGGCGTCGGTGGCCGAGGGGGGCCACCACGCCATAGGGGGGCGCGGGCCCACCCTGGGCCGCGCCCTAGTGTGGCGTGGCCCCCTGGTGGGTCTGCTCCGACTCCCCTTTGGACTCCGTGATCTCCTCGTGATATTATTGACGATGTCTTTTGTTTCGTCCAATTCCGAGAATATTTCCTTAATAGATTTTCTGAAACCAAAAACAGCAGAAAACAGGGAACTGGCACTGTGGCATCTTGTTAATAGGTTAGTCCCAGAAAATGCATAAAAATGATATGAAGTGTAACCAAAACATGTAGCAATTGATATAATAACAGCATGGAACATCAAAAATTATAGATACGTTTGAGACGTATCATAGATCTCATGTGTTGAGAATTAGTTATCTCTAGTCTCATATTGCTCTAATCATTGATTAGATCAACCACCTAAACTGCGTCGCAAGGCAGTCTCTCTTCGTCGGTTGCAAGTAGCTCTGGACGGCGAAACGCTGACGGGTTGGCGCGGTGTACGTGTGGATACTGCTAGAGCGGGGCTGCGCGAGTAGTCCCTCGAAGACAAGAATCGAAAGGCAATCTCACCTCCCGGCGTGGACATGAGATTCTTCATCAGGCTTCACCAACGTCCACTTCGACTACAACAAGATCTTCCGCAACGGTTGTAGTAAGTTTTCTAGATCTAGCATTATGGGGTGATGCTATCTTCATGTATAGATCTTGGGCTGTTGCGTAATATGCTTAAGCGAAATTTTAAGTTTCTGTTGCGCAACCCAACAGTGGTATCAGAGCGGTCTATGCGTATATATGATTTGATCTAGAGCACCTGTTGGTGCGGGCATTGCATAGTATCGTGCATTAAGGTTATATTCATTGCTTCCCAATAAATTATACAAGATATTCCATGATGGCATAGGCAATATCTTTACGAACTTCTGGCAATCCGCGGACCTTCCGGCTGCTCCCAGTATTCCTGTCGGCGCCAACGAAGTGCTTAAGTAGCTTCGGGTCTATACCTATAGTTGTAGACGTTGTTGTATAACTGAAAGGGCATGAGGGTTGGACGCCTCACGGGGGTCACGCGCACCAGTGAAGTTTGGATTGGGACCCGCAACATTTTCGTAATGTTAGGATGTCAATCACCCCGCAAAGTTAATCTAGCAATGGCTATAACCGTGTCTCAATTACGTAGGTAGTGACGGTAATTCCGTAGAGCCTACAGAGCCACGCTAAAACTTGCAAACAAACGTTAGAGGACATCTAACTTGGTTTTGCAGGATTGTGTGCATGTGTTTTTGTATAGCTGTTTTGTTATGGTACAATAACATGATGGCCAATGTCAAGCGATTGTTCGAGTTCGTCATCGACAATCAAGCGAAGAAGGAGTTCGTCGCGGTTCGGGAAGAGGCGCGGAGGTAAGACTGGCGACGAGGACTTGGCGGATTTCGGCCACAACAATCTTTCCTTCGGGGAATTTTGTAGTGACCGGAATAACGAAGATGGAGAATCATCATGGAGATACGTCAAGGCTTCCCGGAGGAAACAAAGACTATACCAAATCACATGAATTATTTTAATTGCCTGTGATGTTTATCCTTTGTTGGTTGCACCTTGGTTGCGCATTAGATGTTTATTAGGGTGAATTGTGAGGACCCCTCAGACTACCAGTCCGAGGTGCCCACGTTATGAGAACAGATCACGATCCCAATGATCAGTGCATCACGATCGCATAACCAAACTGGTATACAAAGTTACATCATTCAAACGTACATACAAGCCTTTACACAAATAAATAGTGGTCACATGACCAAGTCTGCAATCACCGTCAGGCATGACGGAATTAACTACGCTATTGCGGAAGCTTGCGGCTAGCGTCGGCCCTCGTCACAACCAGACGTATTCCCACAGAGCAGTTGACCGGTGACACTCAGTTGGCGTACTCGTCGGCGTACTCCTCCTCCTCGTCGTACATCTCCTCGTTGAAATTGAACGTTTGAATATCCAGGGACACAGCCATATGAGTATATTTACGTACTCGCAAAACCACCTCAAGGCTTAAGTTTTCATGGTAAATGCAATAAAAACGTTTTTGCAAACTGGGATAGCTGCTGTTTACGACTATAGGGCTTAGTTTTCGCAAAAAATGCTGCAAGACATAGAGAATACGACATCTCTATATCTTTGTTGAAAAAGACATTTAGAGATAGAATTCTCCCTTGTAGAAATAGCATGAGCTATCACCACGTTTTTAAACCATTTTCGTAGAACTTTTCAAAGACACTAGGATGGGGATACCCTTTTTTTCCAGGAGATCAGACTGATTGTCTCCCCGAGACCAACCATCTTCTTCCAAATCCGTACCTCCCAGGTACCCTTGATGCCTCCTTGTTTCCATCGAGAAACCTTTTTTTTTCTTTGAAAACATAAAATTGCCCATACGCCTAGATCGGTGGCCTTTCTAACCGTCCATGACCGAGGACTCGGCTATTCGAATAGATTTACACTCTGCAGAGGTGGTGCACTTTCACCACACCAAACGGTCGTCCGCCGTGTTCAGCCACAGTCCGCCATACGACAGTATGCGGGGGTTCGGATAACCAGATCAAAGCTTTCCACTATATCCGCCCTAGTACAGAGGACTCCCGATAGGTTTATTCCCCTCGGCACCGTGTGCTCCACTAGACCCCTGGTCTCTCTCGGGACGCCACACCGCCACGGCAGGGGACCCAACGTAATCGTCCGGCTGCGGGTTACTCCGCTTGTGTATTGCCTCGTACAGACGACAACCCGGCTTCGAGGGCCTTGCCCTTATAGAGTATGAGATCCTCCGTACTAAAGTGGACAAGCTTCCGGTTAAGCCCTACCCATCTCAGGTAATGTGGTTGCACGGGTTAATTGTTCGGGCGGCCGCTAGGGCAGTACTTTGTTTTTCTCAAAAACATCTCCACCTCCGACATTGCTCCCAGCAACTCGGGTTTTCATAAACATCTCCATTTGCTCCCAGCAACATGGGTTTTGTAAAACACTTTCTCGCCGATCGCTCCAGCGACTCGGGTTTTCCTCCGAAACATTTTACCAAAAACTGACTCCCATCCTAAAGTTTTGAGGTAAGGGTATACGGATATGCTACTAGAAAATATAATTTTCTTGATAGCACCTTCAGTAGAAGGCTTCTCAAGTAGGAACTTATTTTTATAAAACCTATGATACACTAGTAGATATATTCTTGGCCAAACAATATTTTGTAAGATAGTTTTGGGGTGGCAAAGTGCCACAGAAGAAATAAGACATGCATTAATTTGTTTTGAAAACAAAACATGCTTTGTACAAATAATAGGATTTCAGTAGGGTGGTGAGGTGCCTTGCCTGGCTTGGTAATATGTCCTTGGTCTTGATCTTGATGTCCCTCAGTGACATGGGTATGCCTATCGGGTACCCTACCATGAGGGTACCTGGTGCACGTATCGACTAGGCCCAACTATCAGAGCCTACATGAAGCCCATGAAGGGAGGCCCACGAAGATGAAGTATCCTCCAAGTTTGGCGAAACAATAGTCGGTTTAGAGTTTCCTTACTTGTAAATCGAGTCGGTTACGAACACCCGAGACCCAGCCTATTATTTAAGGACTGGGAGGCCATCGAACCAGAGAACGTACTTTCAGAACCACCAAAACCCTAGCGAGATCGACATCTCGCCGGGACCCTTGTAACCATTATATTCACAAAGCAATAACGACAGGCAGGACGTAGGGGTGTTACCTCCACACGAGGGCCCTGAACCTGGGTAAAATCTTTGCCCTGCTTGTCAGTCGACGATACTTCCAGCTCTACCACGTTCTCTCCCCCATATTCATAACCTAGGGACCTTAACCATGGGTCTTGATGAGTCTACCCCTCGTCAAGTGGCGCCGTCTGTGGGAAAGAATAGCGCTGGACTCGAAGTTTCGCGGTCCCAACAGCAAACGGCAAAATCGTCGATCACACCAGCAAACGGCAACTCGCCGATCTCATCTGCAAACGGCAACTCGCCGGCCATGTCAGCAAACAGCAACTCGCCGATCCAGGCGACACACGGCGACGCGCCGATCCACTCGAAAAGCGGCAGCCTGCCCGCTTCACCTGCAAAAGCGCATCTGCTCTTCCAATGAATTTCAATCCGCACTCGCCGGAGCTTCAGGAGGCGTTTTCTGGCCTTGAATCAGGTTTGAGTTTAACTGTTGGAGCATTCAATTTTTTCGCAAACATCTTGGCACGCAGGACTCGACAGATCCGCAACAACTGGCACTGGGCGACTCGAGGCTCCGTCGACCGCGCTCGCCCCGTCGTCGATTCCTGAAGCCTGCTCGCCCGCAACAACCATGTCGACCGGCGAGATCGACAGGTTCATGATGACGGAACTCCAAGGTGAGGAGGCATAATCAGCATACCGCACAAGCAACGTCGACTTCAACCTACCACTCGACGAGAGTTTCGACTGCGGGATCTCCCTCGATGACTTCTGCGAGCCCGCGATTCATAATGACAACAACGTCGACTCGGAGATCTTCACCAACACCAACCTCGACTCAGACATCCATAATGGCCTCGCCAACACCGAGATGAGTATAGGCGATGAGCAAGCCGACAACGAGATTCGCCTAGAAGATCTACTCGATGAACATACTGGCTCTGACATGAGCCTCGACGGCGACGTCGAGTCCATGACTGGAATCGACAGCACATACACCTGTCCACGGGTCACGCCCCATCAGGTCTACGTGGCCTTCACCGCAGAATCATCCCAGACGCAGCCGCTCGCAGGCCTGCACAATTCCCATGCACGGTAACCATGCCGGATGGGGTCAACAACCTTGACAATCACAGAGGAGATGGCGGCAAAAGCAGATAAAGTCATAAAGGAGTGCACAATGATGCCACCAAATTCCACCCCAGAGGAGATGTTGACCATCCAGTACTTCAACTGGCAGGAGTCAATTCGACTGCAAAACTACCGAGCGACGCTCGAAGAGCGCAAAAGGCAAGCCAGCCTCTCGAGTGCCCGAAGAAGGGAGCAATCCCTCGGGTCCACAATGCAACCAACCCCACGACCTAGGTCGCGGTTGGCAAGCCTTCCAGAACATGAAAGGGTAGCAATCACGTAACTGTCGTTCATGACAGAGGACGCTAACGGAATCCCAGTGCCCAAAACTGCTGCGGGTGCATTATTCTCCGTAGGTGCTTACCTCAAGGCAATGCAACCTCGCGCGAATGACCCTAACGCAGCCCTGCATCGCCAACAACTCAATCGCTAGCTCTAGCGGCATGGCTATACAGCCAGAAGACAAAACTCCAGCAAAGAATCGCGATCGCGACATAGTCGATTCACGACAACGCAGCACATCATCGCAGTGGTCGCAGCACCACTCGGATGAAGGAAGGAGAAGCACGCGCCGGCACAGGTCCAGCAGAAGCAGATCTCGAAGATCCTTTAGCAGCGATTCATACTCTGATCGTGAACCAGAGCCATGCGGAGCATTGGCTTCACTCGACGCATCCGTGAGACGCGGATGCCCAAAGGGTTCACGTTGTCTGGGAGAACACCCCAAGTACAACGGTCGCCAGGAACCTTCCGGGTGGCTAGAAGATTACAGACTCGCCGTGGCATGCCAGCGTGGCACGAACACCACGGCGATGCAGTACATACGACTCATGCTCGAAGGAACTGCCCGCGACTGGCTCAAGTCGCTCCCTCCATCATCATACGACTCGTGGGAATTCCGCAGAGACTTCATCAAAAACTTCGAGCCTCTGTGTGAGCCCCGAAGACATTCGAAGAATTAAGGGCATGCACTCAACGATCAGACGAGTCGTTGAGATCATACATACGGCGGTGGACCGAAATACGCAATTCGGTTG
>CAMZMU010000044.1:1816607-1902992 GCA_947311845.1 Poa pratensis | reverse complement strand
GGAGGACGTAGGGGTGTTACCTCCACACGAGGGCCCTGAACCTGGGTAAAATCTTTGCCCTGCTTGTCAGCCGACGATACTTCCAGCTCTACCACGTTCTCTCCCCCATATTCATAACCTAGGGACCTTAACCATGGGTCTTGATGAGTCTACCCCTCGTCAAGTGGCGCCGTCTGTGGGAAAGAATAGCGCTGGACTCGAAGTTTCGCCGGTCCCAACAGCAAACGGCAAATCGCCGATCACACCAGCAAACGGCAACTCGCCGATCTCATCTGCAAACGGCAACTCGCCGGCCATGTCAGCAAACAGCAACTCGCCGATCCAGGCGACACACGGCGACTCGCCGATCCACTCGAAAAGCGGCAGCCTGCCCGCTTCACCTGCAAAAAGCGCATCTGCTCTTCCAATGAATTTCAATCCGCACTCGCAGAGCTTCAGGAGGCGTTTTCGGCCTTGAATCAGGTTTGAGTTTAACTGTTGGAGCATTCAATTTTTTCGTAAACAATCTTGGCACGCAGGACTCGACAGATCCGCAACAACTGGCGCTGGGCGCACTCGAGGCTCCGTCGACTGCGCTCGCCCCGTCGTCGATTCCTGAAGCCTGCTCGCCCGCAACAACCATGTCGACCGGCGAGATCGACAGGTTCATGATGACGGAACTCCAAGGCGAGGAGGCAGAATCAGCATACCGCACAAGCAACGTCGACTTCAACCTACCACTCGACGAGAGTTTCGACTGCGGGATCTCCCTCGATGACTTCTACGAGCCCGCGATTCATAACGACAGCAACGTCGACTCGGAGATCTTCACCAACACCAACCTCGACTCAGAATCCATAATGGCTTCGCCAACACCGAGATGAGCATAGGCGATGAGCACGACAACGAGATTCGCCTCGAAGATCTACTCGATGAACATACTGGCTCTGACATGAGCCTCGACGGCGACGTCGAGTCCATGACTGGAATCGACAGCACATACACCTGTCCAGGGTCACGCCCCATCAGGTCTACGTGGCCTTCACCGCAGAATCATCCGCAGACGCAGCCGCTCGCAGGCCTGCACAATTCCCATGCACGGTAACCATGCCGGATGGGGTCACAACCTTGACAATCACGGAGGAGATGGCAGCAAAAGCAGATAAAGTCATAAAGGAGTGCACAATGATGCCACCAAATTCACCCCAGAGGAGATGTTGACCTTCCAGTACTTCAACTGGCAGGAGTCAATTCGACTGCAAAACTACCGAGCGACGCTCGAAGAGCGCAAAAGGCAAGCCAGCCTCTCGAGTGCCCGAAGAAGGGAGCAATCCCTCGGGTCCACAATGCAACCAACCCCACGACCTAGGTCGCGGTTGGCAAGCCTTCCAGAACATGAAAGGGTAGCAATCACCCGTAACCTGTCGTTCATGACAGAGGACGCTAACGGAATCCCAGTGCCCAAAACTGCTGCGGGTGCATTATTCTCCGTAGGTGCTTACCTCAAGGCAATGCAACCTCCGGCGAATGACCCTAACGCAGCCCTGCATCGCCAACAACTCAAATCGCTAGCTCTAGCGGCACAGGCTATACAGCCAGAAGACAAAACTCCAGCAAGGAATCGCGATCGCGACATAGTCGACTCACGACACGCAGCACATCATCGCAGTGGTCGCAGCCACCACTCGGATGAAGGAAGGAGAAGCACGCGCCGGCACAGGTCCAGCAGAAGCAGATCTCGAAGATCCTATAGCAGCGATTCATACTCTGATCGTGAACCAGAGCCATGCGGAGCATTGTGCTTCACTCGACGCATCCGTGAGACGCGGATGCCCAAAGGTTCAAGTTGACAGGCGAACAACCCAAGTACAACGGTCGCCAAGAACCTTCCGGGTGGCTAGAAGATTACAGACTCGCCGTGGCATGCCAGCGTGGCACGAACACCACGGCGATGCAGTACATACGACTCATGCTCGAAGGAACTGCCCGCGACTGGCTCAAGCGCTCCCTCCATCATCATACGACTCGTGGGACGATTTCCGCAGAGACTTCATCAAAAACTTCGAGCCTCTGTGTGAGCGCCCGAAGACATTCGAAGAATTAAGGCATGCACTCAACGATCAGACGAGTCGTTGAGATCATACATACGGCGGTGGACCGAAATACGCAATTCGGTTGGCAAAGTGTCAGAAGACAGGGCCATGGATGCCTTCACAAGGTCTCGCCAGGAAGGACTTCAAAGAGGCACTGGTCGTGAAAAGCCAACCTCCCTGGCTGACCTCATCAAAGTTGCGACTGAGTGGGCAGATGGAGAGGATTCTGTACGCAGATCCCGTGCTTCCCCACACGCGACAACTACGAAAGCGGCAGTCGAGGCCGCAGAGATTCATACAGAGAAGATCGCAGGCGCAAACGTTCCAAACGTCCTTACGACGATAACAGACCCGAGTTCATGGCGGCTGGATACACACAACCCGGGAAGACCAAGATAGAAGCAATCGACGCTCGGATGATCGACGGGACAGTCGAGATCGCGAGCAGCGGAGCGACAGCTACAAAAGGCAAGAATGGCGCAAACGCAGCGACGCAAAACCCGAGCGGTCATTCGAGGAAAAGATGGACGACTGGTGCAGATTCCACCTCTTCAAGGGGGACGACGGAAAACTACGCTCCAATCACACCCTAAGGAACTGCAGGGAATTCGACCAAATGGCGACTGACTACATGATACGACTCAAAAGGTACGGCCCAGCACCTGCTCAGCCCACGCCTGCACCCGCACCACAGCCGAACGCTGTGCCCGCTCTCATGGCGCCACAGCCGCCACCGCAACCACCACCACAGCCTGCTCCAGGCGCAAACCTCGCAGGTGCCATACAACCCGTACTACGGGCGGAAGATGATCAATATCCACAGCCCCACGGGCAGATGTACATGATACAAAAGGGTCGCCCTCCAACAGGCAGCAAAAGCTAATCACTCGACAGTGAACATGGCTGTCATGGCACCTCCTGCCGTGCCGAATTTCTGAAGGGATCGGAAACCATCATAAGCTTCAGTCGAGAGGATCATCCCCCAGCTGTAGTTCGACCAGGGCACGCGGCTCTGGTACTCGACGCGCAAATAGGAGGCTACGCCATGACCAAGGTCTTCATGGATGGAGGCAGCGGCATAAACATCATCTTCGCGGACACGCTCCGCAAAATGAACAGGTCAGTCGAAAACCTCCCAAAATCTTCAAATACCTTCCACGGTATGTTCCTGGCAAAGCAATTAGCCCAGAAGGCACCATACAACTCGACGTTACGTTCGGGGACAAAAGCCACTTCAGGACAGAGTCGATTGAGTTCGAGGTCGTCGACTGGAAATCACAATACCATGCTATTCTTGGTCGCCCGACGTTTGCTCGATTCATGGCGGTGCCACACTACGCGTACCTCACGCTGAAGATGCCAGGACAAAGGGAGTCATCACTGTCCGTGGAAACTTTCAAAGGTCCGATGCTTGCGACCGCGAGTTCAGCAAAATCTCCGAGATGTTCGGGGTGGAAGAATCACTCGCCGACTTGGCGATTCCAACGACCGCACACTCCTTCCGGAGCATAAGAAGTTGGCAGTCGACAGATCCTTCAATGCTACAAATGACACAAGGTCGCATCAGGTGCACCCGACCGATCCGTCCAAGACAGTCAACATATCTTCGAGCCTGCCTATCGCATAGGAAGGCGCGCTCGTCGAATTCCTCCGTGAGAACTGGGAAATATTTGCGTGGTGTCCAGCCGACATGCCAGGTATTCCCAGGGAATTCGCCGAGCACTCTCTCCAATTGTTTCCAGATGCAAAGCCAGTCAAGCAAACGATGCGTCGAATCTCCGGCCCAAAGCGAACCGCAGTCGAATCTGAAGTCGACCGGTTACTCGCAGCAGGATTCATTAGGGAAATCAAGAAATCACAATGGGTGGCCAACCCCGTACTCGTAGAGAAGAAGCATACAGACATCCTTCGGATGTGCGTGGACTTCACAGCGCTGAACAAGTGCTGTCCAAAGGATCACTTCCCGCTACCCCGAATCGACCAGATCGTCGACTCCACGCCGGATGCGCACGACTCTCCTTTCTGGATGCTTACTCAGGTTATCACCAGATAAGGATGAAGCAAGAAGACGAAGAAAAAACGGCGTTCATAACCCCACTCGGGGTCTACTGCTACACAACTATGCCCTTTGGGCTCAAAAACGCGGGTGCAACATACCAGCGCATGATGCAGGACTGCCTCAAAAAGCAAATCGGACGCAACGTCCAGGTCTACGTGGATGACATTGTCATTACCACAAGGGAAGAACACACACTACTCGACGATTTGAGGGAGACGTTCGCAAACCTCAAACGCTTCCATATCAAGCTCAATCCTAAGAAGTGCACGTTCGGCGTTCCAGCCGGGCAGCTCTAGGGTACCTAGTCTCTGCCCGTGGAATCGAAGCAGACCCGGAGAAAATACAGGCCATCCTCACAATGCAAAGGCCTTCAAAGCTTCACGATGTGCAGAAACTAGCAGGACGAGTAGCAGCGCTCAGTCGATTCATCAGCAAACTGGGTGAAAAGGCTCTACCATTCTATCGACTGATGAAGAAGGCGGACAAGTTCGAGTGGACGCCAGAAGCTGAAGCAGCCTTCACAGATCTCAAGCGGATCCTCACAAGCCCTCCGATCCTCGTCGCACCTAAGGAACGGGAACCACTCTACCTGTATGTCTCGGCTACAAACAGGGTGGTGAGCACCGTACTGGTAGTCGAACGCATGGAGGAGGGGCACATCCAAAGCATACAACGTCCAGTCTACTACCTGAGCGAGGTTCTCTCCATATCAAAACAGCGGTACCCGCACTATCAAAAGCTGGCATACGCTGTATTCATGTCCTCAAGGAAGTTGACACACTACTTCACCGAGCACCGATCACCGTGGTAAGTAACTCAGCAATCGGTGATATCCTCACAAACCCCAATGCAACGGGTCGAGTCGCAAAATGGCTCATCGAGCTGGCTCCAAGAGACATCAAGTACGAGCACCCGAAGGCTATCAAAGCACAAGTCCTACCCGACTTCACAACCGAGTGGATAGAGGCCCAATTACCTGGAGCACCAGACGTGTCCAATTCCTGGACCATGTACTTCGATGGGCGCAGGCGCAGGCGTCATCCTCATATCACCAAAAGGGGACAAGCTACGTTATGTTTTGCAGATGGGATTCAAACTACCCTCCAATAACGAGGCTGAATACGAGGCTTGATCCATGGCATGCGGATGGCAAAAGCACTTGGGTGCACTCGATTGATGATCTACGGCGACTCCAATCTCGTGGTGCAGCAAACAATGAAGGCCTGCGACGCAATCGCGGACAACATGATCGCTTATCGCGACCTGTACAACACACTGGAGGGCAGCTTCGGGCTGTGAGTTGAGGCACATAGGAAGGGAAAGTAACGAAGAAGCAGACATGCTAGCCAATCTTGGCTCAACTGGCGCACAAATTCCACCTGGTGTCTTCCTCGAGCGCATCGAACACAGATCTATCAAGGAGAAACGAGAGCCTCCTCCGTCGACTACGCCAGCCAAAAGCAAAGCGCCAGCACAGAGGACCCCCCAGTCGAGGTACCTCATTGAGCCAACTTGGACTCAACCTTTTCTGGCTTACATACTCCGTGGCGAGCTACCAGATGACATAACCGAGTCCCGACGCGTGACTCGAAGATCAAAAGCATACACCGTTATCAACGGCGAGTTATACAAGCGCAGCATATCAGGTATGTTCCAAAGATGCATCGCATTCGAAGATGGCCAAGCCATACTTCGAGATATTCATGCAGGTACCTGTGGGCATCACGCCAGCAGTCGATCACTCGTAGCCAAAGCCTTTCGCGCAGGGTTTTACTGGCCTACAGCACTCAAAGACGCGGAGGACATAGTCAAAAGGTGCGTCGGCTGCCAGAAATTCGCAACAAGGCCGCACGCACCCGCATCGGCGTTGAAGACTATACCGCTGGCCTGGCCTTTCGCCCAATGGGGGCTCGATATGGTTGGGCCACTCAAAAAATCATCGCATGGCGGGCATACTCACCTACTGGTGGCAGTCGACAAGTTCACAAAGTGGATCGAGGCGGTCCCCATCACAAATTCGACTGCTACTACGGCAGTCAACTTCATAAAGAGCATCATCTACCGCTTCGGTGTCCCAAACAGTATCATCACTGATAACGGCACAAACTTCACGGCTGAGGAGTTCAAAACCTTCTGCAAAGAGCAGGACATTACGCTCAACTACGCATCCGTGGCACATCCACAATCCAATGGCCAAGTCGAAAAGGCCAAGGACTTGTGACGAGGGATCAAGAAGCGCCTCCTGGTGCCACTCAAAAGAGCTGCGGGTGCTTGGGTCGAAGAACTACCATCTGTGCTATGGAGCCTACGCACAACTCCCAACACTTCTACGCAGCCATTCTTCATGGTGGTGAGGCAATTCTGCCATCAGATGTAAGGTTCAATGCGCCACGAGTTGAAGCATACAATGAAGAAGACGCGGAAGAAGCACTCGAAGACGCAGTCGACTTGCTCGATGAGGCGCGAGACACGGCCTTGGCCCGCACAGCTGTTTACCAGCAGGATCTCCGCAACTACCATAGCCGTCGACTGCGAACCAGGTCCTTGTGTTGGCGACCTGGTTCTTCGACTGAAGCAAAAGAAGGTGCACAAGCTCGCTTCCCCATGGGAAGGTCCCTTCATCATCACGGAGGTCCTTGGTGGAGGCGCATATCGACTGAAGCACGCGAAGACAGGCGAACTCTCTCATAATCCTTGGAACGTTGCGCATCTGCGCCGTTTCTACGCATAAAGTGCTCACAGTCATACAATGTAATAGGCTATATGTCGGATGGCTGCAGGTTTCAGACGCGCTCTTTTCCTTACCAGGGTACCTAAGGGGACTGGAAGGTTTTTAATGAGGCGGCCTGCAGCCTAACATTCAAAAGAGGAATAAAATCAATGTTCCTTCGACTTCTTTGTGGCTACTACCCGCATAATTCATACCTTAACCGCACCCGAAACCCTCGGGGGCTGTGTTATCGATCAAATGAGCTCTCGCTCTTGCAGAAACACAATGCCTTAGCCGCACCCGAATGCTCGGGGGCTGCGTAACAAGGATCCAAACAAAGAACACAAAAACTCTGCAGCCGCACTCGAATACTCGGGGGCTGCACAGTCATTGGTTCACAACCAACCATATTTCACAAACCCCGCTCGACTGACTCGGGGGCTCGACAAAAAATCAAAGTATACAAACTATACAATATACAAAGAGTCAAAAATTACACTCGGGGGCTGCCCCCTATACAAAAATTGCACTCGCAAACTATTCTAATCCTCAGGCTCGTCCTTTACGGGCAGCTCGGGACCGCAAAGCTGTTCGCGAGTGCACTCGATTAGTGTCTCCGCAGCTGGATCGTGTCATCCAGGTCTCTTTGTTCGAGAACCTCTCCGGCTGCAGGTGTCCGCAACACCAACCTTGGTTTTCGACTACGCATATACGCCATTGCAGCGTTGGCTCCAATCACAAGTCTCTGAGACAGCAACTCTCGAATGGGATTTGTTTGACGGAAGATGTTCAACAAAGCACGAATCCCTTGTGGTTGTGGCCCCGCAGGAAAAAGAGTCTCGTTCAGGCGAATAAACGCTGCCCGGCATAACTCCAGCAGTTCAGCACTTCGCCAGACGCGATCCTTCAGGGTGCGAGCGAGTATGCGGGCATGGTACCTATCAAGCCAAAAGTGTTGACGCCCAGTCGTAGGGTCGTCAACCACGCTATCCAGACGCCCTTCCACGCGAATCTTTTCAGCCTGGAAGTTGTCGACAAAGCCTACAAACACGGGCGCACCAGTCAGATCAAAAGGACAATAGCTACGCAAAAAGCTTGTAAACAGAGCAAGACTCGAACTTACACTCGAGTTGCCTGTTCACAAGATCCATCTCCCCGAGCACATATTCCTCGCGTTGGGTGGCCAACGCGGGTCTCGCCCTCAATCGATTCAGCTCAGCCTGGGCGTCCTTCAGATCTTGCTCCATTCTCACAAATTTGGCCTTCATATACTCCATCACCTTGGCATCATTTACCACCTGACCCTGGGATCGGGTGGTGATTGGAGCCTGCGAGGAACTAGTCGCAGTAGCAGGTTCTCGTGACTGTTCAAAGAGCATAATCACAAACACAAAGTTTGTGTCAGAAGCTAAAACTCATGTCATAAGCATACAACTTCGAGTGAAAGACATTAGCAAAAGACTTTGCATAAACAAGGTAGCACAAACAAAGCGCAGACTCGCGCAGTTCAGAAGGTATCATTACAAGGCATAAAAAACAAAAGGGTACAGCTACCCTAAACCTAAGATTCGATTTCCTAAGCAGACGATTGGCAGTCTCGAGTGCCCGGCGCTCCATGGTGGTCATAAAAACCTCGGCCAGTCGCGCGGCGGCTCCGCTCACCCCTTCAGAGAAATGGGCTTCCCATCTGGCTTCCGAGGGAACGCAGACAGTGCTGCCTCGTAGTCGCAATCTATCCCATGTCCCATAAGAAGCTTGATGGTGGACTCGGATCCGCGTACCGTGTTGGCGCGAGCGAAACCCGCCATGGTGGACGTCCCGGGGCCAAACACGTCGGCGAAGTCGTCCGCCGTCGACGGCACTACGCCAGTCGGGAACACCACCTTGTATACAGCGCCAAGTGTTCGTCGATTTGGCGAGTGCGTCCTTCGCCTGGTGCATACGGCGCCTAGGCCGCCCACAACCTGGTCCAGCGGAAGATCACCACTCGACGCATCGCAGAGGCCGGTGCGCCAACAGCTTCTGCACAATTCAAAGGCAAAAGTCATTTCATGACACTCGACAGTTATATCGTCATATCAAAAGGAGAAAAGATTACTCACCTCCCATGGCCTGCGCGAGTGCCGCGAGCTGGTCAGCATATCCTCGCTCGCGTGCAGCGGCTGAGTTGGTGGCGCGGCAGCCTCTTTCTTCGACTCTTCGCGCTGCGCGCGAGTGCATCTTCCAGCTCCTTCTTCTCGCCTGGCCCAGCAAAATCACGTGCATTCAATACTCGACAAAATCAAGCATTGCAAAAAGAAATTAGCAAAACAAAAGCAAAAAGGAGAACTCACGACTGAGCCGCTCTAGCTCGGCGCGCATGGTATCCCTCTCCTGCTCCACCTGGACATAAGCCTTGGGAATCTGCCAAGGTGTGGTAGAAGGGCTGCGAGCACACGAATTCAGCAAAAATTCAAACTCTCACAGACCTACAACTAAACGGGTCAAGCAAAAAGCTACTTACGTGGTTCATCCACGGCTCAGGAGCCGCGACTGATGTCCCGATATCTGGAGTTGCCGCCTTGGCTGTCTCAACGACAGCATCAGTGGCCATTGGCTGGGCAGCCTCGTTTCCAGTCGGTGCATAATTCGAGTGCTCCAGGGTTGGAACATTCTCGACTGGAGGAGTCCCAGGCTGATTGTTTTCAGCGCTGTGGAGCACAACAAAGCAAAAAGACGGTCAGCACAAATATGTGACAGCACAAAATTCCATATCATACTCAAAAACACATACCTGTGTCCTCATCTCCTCATCTTCGGAGTCGCCAAAAATTGGCCCCCAAAGGCTGGGGTACCACTCGACTGAAGAGGAAGAGTTGAGCTGTTGAGCACGCACGCAAAGGAGCGGCTTGGAAAACAGGTGGTGAGCCTGATTCCTCGTCATCCTCCAAGCCCTGCCCCTCGCGGGTGAACTCACAGCAGAAGGCGCCTTCTTGGCCAGTCGACGCCGCTTCGGTGGCGCGGGGTATCGACTTCTTGGTCAGAGGTGGCCTTGTCTTCAGATTGGACCTCTTCTGCTGCTTCCTCTCGACCTCCTCCACATGTGAAGTGGTGGCAGAAGGGATGGGCGACTGATCCCCTTTCGGGTCCACCTGTGCCTGAGTTTCTTCAGTCTCGCCATTTTCAGGCAGAGGAGGAAGGGAGGCAGCAGTCGAGTGACCCTGCATAGCATACATCACAAATTGCAAAGTCAGAATCAAAAATCGCATATCGCAGAAATACGAGTGGCAAACTCTATTAAACTATACATACATACCTCAAGCAAAGGGTTTTCGCCCCATATGGCTCAAGGGACAGTCGACGTTGCAATTGTCGCTGTCGTCAGTTGGTGATGTGCCGCACGTGTCACAAGCTCGTTCCTTGACAGCTCCTCTGGCTCATCCGAGTGGAGTCACCGCGCCCTCATACTCCCACATGGGGTGCGCTCGGGCACGGAGTGGCCACACCGCCTCTTTCAAAGGTGGCGATCAATGAGGCCTGTAACCTTGTCCAGCATGCCGTCGATTCGAGTCAGCAAAGGGCGCTTCCTCCATTTCTTCGGCTGAGAGCTGGTGATCCCACGCCTTGGTCCTGACGTAAGGCAGTCGAGAAGGGGCGACTCCGTCTGCTCGACACTCGCATAAAACCACCCTTTCCTCCAGCCTTGCGCGGAGTCGACGGTCTTCAGGCGGAAATAGCGGGTGTCGCTGCGCACCTGGATGCCGCAGCCGCCCACGGGGTAGGTGCGACCACTCCTCTGTTGGGTCGCACCATGAATATGGTCTTCCATAGCGCCCAGCTGGGTGCGACGCCAAGGAAGCACTCGCACAGCGTGATAAAACACGCAATATGCATAATACCGTTCGGGGTGAGATCGTGGATCTGCACCCCGTAGGCAAAAAGAAGACCACGAACAAAGTCGTGGAGGGGAAGAGAGAAGCCCCTAGGACAAACTCCGCAAAACAAACACGCTCGTTGGCGCGTGGTTCGGGGAGTACCTCCTTGGGCGACGGCGCGGACGGCGAGCTGCTCCGCGGGTGGCAGATACCCTGCTCGCGGAGCTTGACAATGGGCGTCCTTGATGGTGGACTTCGCCCAGTCCCCGCGTTCTTCTTCAGCAGCGGTGGACGCAGATGTACCCGCCACGGTCTTTTTGCCCTTGGCCGCATCGGTCGCGGCAGCGGCGGCGGCACCACGCTTGGAGCCTCCACCTTTCGCCATTGCAAGATGGATGAGGGTGGAGAAGAGAGCTTGGGCGCAGAGCAATGGAGGTGGGCGCGAGGAGGAAGATGAGACGAGGGGCGGCGCAAAGAGGCA
This sequence comes from Poa pratensis, assembly GCA_947311845.1. Taxonomy (NCBI): domain Eukaryota; kingdom Viridiplantae; phylum Streptophyta; class Magnoliopsida; order Poales; family Poaceae; genus Poa; species Poa pratensis. The sequence goes on along the minus strand of CAMZMU010000044.1, from coordinate 1,891,816 downwards.
AATGGCAAGTAAAAAATTCTGCCAGCGCGTTCCCTATTTACCACAGATCGCAAAACGATCGCAACCGTCAAAACAAAGGCATACGCTCCGCGCGAAATCTAGCCATACACGTGGGGCGGAGGGGCAACCGTCGCCGGCCACTCCGCCCACTACGCACGGGAAACTAGGAAACCATCATCACGCCCCGTGAAAACCGCGCCAGAGCGGTCAAATCAAGTCCACGCGCATCCTGGTCAGCTCTGCAAAAATGGGCCCACACAGAAGTGTCACGTCCCATCAGTCTTACCGCACGCCACCGCTTGTCAGAGATGGCAGTCGCAAAATGCGTCATTGCTGACGTTGTTTCATCCTTCAGAACTGGCATAAAGTCACTCGATGATATCTTCGGGTGGTCTCTCGCATAAGTCTCGGTTGGTTTTTAGCAAAGTCATAGAGCCAGTCGAAATTCTTTCGACTGCAGCATCATACTCCCATCGGGAGCGTATCAAAAAATTTCTTTGACTAAAATGTGCAGGGTAAAAGATTTTGAGATTATCCTCCATTGCAAGCAATAAAGCACAATCTCGGGGGCTACTCCCATCGGGAGCGCTGTCGCGCACCCGATAGAATAATGGCAAAGTATCAGTCGACAACATTCGACTAAGTTCATAAGCAAAATCACACTCAAAATATTCCCGAGTTGATCCGACGATCCTTGGATGCTGCATGCATAGTGCAAAGGTAAGACCCACCGATCAGTCGAGCTGGGCTAAGGACCGCTCCAGCAGCGTTATCCTTAAATTTTCCGTGTCAGCAGACATGATGAATTATCCCCGACGGACGCGTTGGGTTGATTCAAAATTATACTGCAGTTCGATTCCGTAAGACCTCAACGGCGTTTCGAGTCTGTCCAGTTTGTTCCAGATTCGAGTCCGGGGACTCGAGTTTGATTGAAAGCTAGTATGGTTTTGCCACAAATGGTAGTTAACTGGCCCCGATCCGTCGTGTGTGCCGGGCCTGCTAAGCTAATATCCCTTGACTATCATAAGCAAAAACTCATAGTCGATGAAACACTCGACATAGCCAACATGTGCTATTTCATAAGAATTCTAAATACAGATGTAAAAAATGTACGTGCATGATGTATGAGTCCATGCCCGACTCTTCGAATCAGACAAGTACTCGGGGGCTACTGACATGGGTATGCCTATCGGGTACCCTACCATGAGGGTACCTGGTGCACGTATCGACTAGGCCCAACTATCAGAGCCTACATGAAGCCCATGAAGGGAGGCCCACGAAGATGAAGTATCCTCCAAGTTTGGCGAAACAATAGTCGGTTTAGAGTTTCCTTACTTGTAAATCGAGTCGGTTACGAACACCCGAGACAGCCTATTATTTAAGGACTGGGAGGGCCATTGAACCAGAGAACGTACTTTCAACCACCAAAACCCTAGCGAGATCGAAATCTCGCCGGGACCCTTGTAACCATCATATTCACAAAGCAATAACAGACAGGTAGGACGTAGGGGTGTTACCTCCACACGAGGGCCCTGAACCTGGGTAAAATCTTTGCCCTGCTTGTCAGCCGACGATACTTCCAGCTCTACCACGTTCTCTCCCCCATATTCATAACCTTGGGACCTTAACCATGGGTCTTGATGAGTCTGCCCCTCGTCACTCAGGTTCACTCCTCACTTCCTGTTTCTTCCCGATCGTATCTAACGTCGTAACCAGGAAAAGGAACAACACTCAAAATACAAGACAATGCCACAAGGACATAACAAACAGCAAGCATTGCACAAGACACTAAGCTAACAATCAAAAGCAAGCAATTCACTTAGTTATACAACGACAAGCACAAGTCCATAAAGCTAAGACAAATATCAAACACGCCTAAGAAAGTATACACAACAACCCTAAAGTTAAATTGTAGTTTTAACTAAACCCTAAAGCAAAACTCCCTTAGGGTGATTAGGTCATTTAACAAGGGCTGCTACCATAGTTCAGGAAATACTTCAGACAAAAGTATCTTAATATCTAATCCTTAACACTAGCAATTAAGCACACTCTCTTGCAAGCATGTTACTACTCTAGGAACATATACTATTAAGTAGCTAACCAACCAACAAAGGTTCACACCACTGCTCACACAAGTTGTTGATTAAGAGCTAAAAAAAAATGCAGGTGGGTTATTTAATAGAACACCGCAAACGTTACTGCAAAGGAGCGTGTTGACAACAATCTAAAGTAACAAAACCATGCAGCAAGCATTTCAAACACAAACACCTCGGGATAAATAATTCTAAAACAATCCTAACACGAACATGGCATAGAACAAAATAAGTGCAAACACTAGACGCTAAGATGAACATGCTAAAATTGAGTAGTGCGTGACACTACAATACTTTTAGAATGTTTGAACTAGGTTAGTACAAGGTAACTTAAGGTTCTGGACTTGGGATGGAATAATAATCTCTCACAAATCAAACCAATTAAAAACAGTGAATTAAAAATAAGACTTTTAATAGTGGCAATAAAGCTGTTTTTGGGGAAATAATTCACCAGTCCTAAAATAATGTTCAAAAAATTAAATCCTTCTACCACAGTACTCCTAGTAGTCATACCAAGCTATGAAAATTGGATTTGCATCAAAGCCTATCACCAAACAAGAATTAAAAATCCTACAATTGCTACTGGTCTTAAAACCAAAAGACTACCACTTCAGTTTTTAGGAACCTTCTGCAAGCAAGGTTAAATCCTAAGCAAAGATATGAATTTTAGCTTTCTGAAGAAATTGGATTTACTCCGATTGGATACTCCTAGCTCCATCTATTCAAGTTTTAATGGAAAACAAGCATTTAACCAACTATTGTGTACAACACAAAATAAAAATTATTTTTTGGACAAAACTAGTTCTGTATGTTTAGGAAAACACCAGGGCATCTAACAAAAATACTCCTAAACAACACACACAAACAGATCTAGCACAAAAGAATTAAACTAAACACCTAAAATAACCGGAACTGAAAAAGATTAAAATCTGGAAATAAAAACGTCCACGGGCCGAGGTTGGGCCAGATCTGGCCGCGGTCAGCGCGGATCTGGGCCGCGCGCGAGCCAGGCCGGCCCAACTGCTTGAGCTGCGCGGCGCGCGCGTGGAAAACGGCCGGCGCCGGGCTGGGTTCAAACAGGGCCGTAGATCGCCGGATCTACGGCTCTCTTTCGTCGTCTTCGACGCGACGCGCGGCAGAAGAACCAGAAGCGGGGGAAGAACGGCGACGGCGGGGAGCTCACCTAGGGCTGGTGCATGCGGCTTTGGAGGGTTGCGGACGGCGGAGAAGGTCGAGGGAGAGGTGCGGGCACGGGCTGCGTCAGCGGAGATGGCCGGGATCCATGGCGACGTCGAACTCGAGCTCCACGGGTCGAGGACGGCTGCGGGGAGCTCGGCGGTCTCTGGGCAAAAGAAGAGGGGGGCGAGTTAGCTACTGCTGGAGGGAGTGCTGCGGGCCAAAAATGGCGGAGAACGAGGGAGAGAATCGCCGGCAAAAGCTGCTCGACGCCGGCGGTGGCCGTGACGAAAACCTTGGCTCCTGGGCGGCAGAGAGCGTGAGCTTGAGCGGAGCGTCTGGGGTGGGGAGAGATGGTGGTTGTGAGTGCTTTGGGAGAGAAATGGAGGGCAGAGAAGCTCGGGGTTGAGTTTTAGAACAACCTCACCCGATCTAAGGTTTTCGGACAAGGAGAGCAATGGGGAGGCGTGGGGTGAGTTCATTGGTTTGCTTGGGCGGTGGGGGAGTGGGCAGGTGTGTGCTGGCCGGGAGACATGGTCTTGGCCAGTGGGGAGTGAGGGAGTGAGGCTTCATTGGCCGGTTTGGGTAAAGAAGAGAGAAGAGTGGAGGAGAGGGTAGCCAGGGGGAGTGACAAGTGGGCCAGGGTCGAGGTGGGTGTGTGTCTGCCCACATATGACAGAGAGAGTCGCTTAGGTGTGAGAGAGAGAGATTTTTAGATGATTTAGGCAATTAGCACAAGTGTGCACTGGATTAATTTGATGCCATGCTCATAACTGAATATTAGGAAATCAGGGGCTTAAAGGTGGATCAAGAGAATTTTCCCAGCAAGAACAGGTGATGGAGAGAGAGGGGTGCATGTGCATTGTCCAAAGGTGGTCTGAATTGCTAAAGATGAAAATGGCAAAAGTGAATCCAGCACAAGACAAATGGTCACTGAATTGACTAGCCTCCTAACTCTAGATGATAAAGTGGTTAAACAAGGTGTTAACAGCAAACCAAAAACAGGTTTTGAAAATATATGTGACAAAGACCCACTTGGTTGATTTGCATGTCAAAAACAACTTATGGTTTGCTTAACATGATGCCCTAGTTTTGCTAAGCTTTGATAAGCATGAAGATCATTAAATTTGATTTAAACATGCTAAATTTGTATTTGTGTTACTATCAAAGTATACCACCAAGCTAATAAGTTCAAGCAAAACAATAAGCTCACACAATCCAAGCATAAACATAATGTTGACTCATTAAATCACTTGCTCATTTTCAAGTCACATAATTTAATCATAATCAGAGAGTTTCAGACAAACAAGAAATTGAACAAATAACCTAACTTTATGATAAAACAAATTTAACTAAGAGGTGGTGACCAATATGATTATGACAAGATTTTGAAGAAAGAGGGTTAAACCACTTTTTAGTAATATTTTTCAAAGAACATTAAAACAAGAGTTTTGAATAGTATTTGCAAATATTTTTGAATAAAGGAGTCACATATGACCATAGGAATGTTGGGCACTTTTTCTAAGAATTTTGGAAATACTTTTATTCACAAAACATTTTAAAATCCTTTTCTGGCCTTTTTGTAAATAAATTATTATACTTAAGAAAAATTGTTTTCTAAAACAAATATTTTTGAATAGGGATGAGAGGGTGTATCACCTGGATCACAGAAGTGATTTTTAATAAACACTATTTTGAAAAGTATTTGAGATCTCTTGTGAAAACAAAGAAAACAAAAGGCTTTTTAGTATGCACCAAAACATTTGAGAGAAAATGGGATTAATAGCCAAGATAGGAACATTGGCCATAATAGTTGTGAGATACAAGTAAATAGGATGGCAAGGAACTTAGGCTGATTTCCAAAAAGGAATAAGGAGTGTTTTTAGAAAGGATGCAAAGATAAGAGTGATATAGACACTAATTTGAAATGCCATCAAAAGGGCTTTGGAATCAAATGATAGGAGGTTTCAGATTACACTTTCAAAACTTGAATAGAAGGTTAAGATATGGGATACAATTTTCCTGATGGTCCATTGATGAGAAGAGCAAGATTTGCCACACTGGCATGTCTCCAAAGTTGGAAGTTTCTAATAGCTAAAAAGATAGCTTAAGATAGGAGAAGGTATATGGATTATTTTACTTGCCAATACATTGAACACAAAGGTCATGCAAAACTTGGTTGCTTTTTAAAAGGGTTGTTATTTTGAGGTCAACAATACAAACAATAAGTCACAACAAGCCAAACTAGGCAATCAAAAGAAAAACTCATCCAAAAGCTACGAGGTTTTGAAAAAGTTTTTGTTGGTTCCAAATTTTGGGTCACTAATAACAAAGTTTTTCTTGCTTCCAAAATTTGGGATGTTACATGAATCCTCAAGTAAAATATCAAGGAGATCGTGTTCTTCCAACTGTGGCACCGTCAAACCATGTGTTTGTCCCCCAGCGTCGTGTATCCATGAGTTGTGGGGCCAAGGGTGTGGGAGTCGGTGTGAACCGTTCATGCAGCATTAATCGGTTGGTTGTCTTGAAGTCCTGGCATAGTAAGCTATGAGTTCTGAACACGCATGTCGAAAGACGAACAGGAGTTGTAGCTACAACAATTAACATGGTGCGTACGGTAGTCCACGTGCCATGGATGTGTATCCATGGGTGGCTAGTCGGATTATCGGATCCTAAATCACTTAAGTGCCAATCGTGACGATTATTGGGCTTAGTGGGAGCATATCTTGAATTCAATTAATTTTGAGTTAACTAGTGCAAAACATTAGTAATACGAGTCTAAATAAACTTGTTTCTGTTGTAGAAGATGGATCACTTTGACAAGTATCACTTCAATCTGATGTTGAGTCGTACCCCGTTAGCTGCAAATGGAAACAACTTTGGAGAGTGGTTTCACCACATGATGGAGGTTCTTAGGACCACCAAGAAGGAACATGTCTTGCGTCCCATGCATCCAAATTATGCTCATGATGGCCATCATTTGTTATGCGATGAGTGCATTGTCAAGGAGCTCATGCATGCTTGTATTGATACAGAGTTGGTTGATTGTTTTCAAAACCTTAGACCCTTCCGTCTCATGGAAGAACTGAGGGCTCTATTCATAAGTCAAGTGTGCGCCGAGCGTTACAGTCTAGTCAATGAACTGATCGGGAGTCAACTTGGAGAGGGTGAATCCATCAAGTTGTTCGAAATCAAGATGACTAGATTAGAGGGAAGACTTAGAGAGATTGGTTTTCCAATTTCCTATGAGTTCTTCAGTGACATTGTACTGGGAGCACTACCACCAGCATATGAAACAGTGGTTGCTTTATAGAACCGCATTGCGGATGAGTGGCCAGTGATGATGCTGTTTACCTTACTTAAGGAAGCAGAAGTTGATATCCGTGAAGGGGACGGGACATGGTCCAGGATAGGTATAAGAGTTATACACAGTTCATTGACATAATTACAGCAACTACAATCAATAGTATGAGATACTAATTGATGCTCAAACTTGCACCAGTGGCAGGTACTTTAGAAGGAGCAAGTGCTGTAAGGAAAAGGAAGTTCTGGGACGATGTTGAAGATATACTTGGAGTATAACTTAAGCATCTCGGAGAGTGGAACAAGCGCAGTGGAAGATCGTATTTTATGCAAAGTGACCACTACTTCATCTACAAGTCCAAGTCAATAAAGGAGATCTACACTAGGATTTTAAATAAGAGTTATTTTAAGTTCGATCATTTTGTAATGAATATTTTGTGATTCTAGAAGAAAGTTATGTTCAGATATTAAAGTATGTGTGGGAGTTCACATTTTGTGAATTCAGTTTATGATGATCTTCTTTATTGCAATATGTCTTTAATTTAGTTTTGTCAAGTCTTAAATTATTTTGATTCGAAATATCGTTTAAAGTTTGGAGTGATATTTGATTTTTGGTTTAATCGTTAATTTTGGAAGAAGCTTTTTGTCGGTTCTCTTTTGAGACTCTTAAAGTTATTCCAAGATTAGGATAAAACTGAAAAATACACAAAGTGCTAGGCACTTGAGCAATTCGAAATTTATGGAGTGATGGGCACTTAATAAAAATCGAAGTCCACAAATACTGGGTATTTGGTAAGATTCGAAATTGGCAAGGTGCTAGGCACTAGTAAATTTCGGAAATTACATAAAGGAGTGGACACTACCCATTAATGAAATTCTATTGAAGATTTAATATGAAGTTGCATATTAATGAAATAGAGTTGATGAAATTATTGAAGTTGCAATGTTTCATAAAATTAAGTGGGAGTATGTGTGGATCAAAAATAAGAGATCAAAGAAATTTGATAAAGTTAAAGAAGACTTAATAAAATGTATTATAACATGATTGACAAGAGAAAGTTTTCTTGGTCACATTACTCATGATTAATTTTGGTAATTCAAAATTGTCATGATAATGAAAATCTATTGTGAGACAAAGATTTATAAGATTGTTATAATAATCATGTCCAAGTGTCTTGTTGTGTGAGATGTAAATACACCAAATTACCCACTAAAAGTAAATAGAATAATTTGTTTGTATTTAGAACTTGCGTCAAGTTTAACTTAGAGTTATTTTGATGAAGTTTCTGGATGCCAATTCTTGAATCAAAGTTGTGATTCGAATTAGACATTAGTTTTGCATTGAAGTCCAATTTTTTATTCGCGGTTATTTCCACAAACAAATCCAAGTGCTTGTTGACTTTGGAATTGGAGAAAAGTGTCTTCTTATAAAGTTTGTAGTGGAAATAAAATACTAAGTTATGACTGGGAGTCTTCGGAGAAAAGTTAGAATGAAGGGTTAACATGTAAATGTTTTCACATCATTACTTTATCCGGGAATTTATGTATGTAATACATAATTCGAACTAAGTATTACAAAAGGATGATCCTGTGGAGAATTTGTTGATATTATCGCTAGGTGATATAATTGTCAAATATCTAAGAAAATGATCAAAATGCAAAACGGTACAAGCAGAAACTGAATACTCATAATTGACTGAAAAAAGTCAAATAAGATCCAAAAGGAGAAATTTTCATGTAGCTCCAAGATTTTATCTTGAGAGTAGTTTGGATGTGATGTGAAATCACTGGGCATGAATATTTCATAAAGAATGGATCTAAGGAGCAAAAGTTTTTGCTAAGGATAATTGTTTTTGATTACTGGGTAATCTAGATAATTATGTTATGACTGTTTGAAGTCAGTCGTAATAATGAGTAAGAATTTTATTCTTGTAATTATGTAAATCGAAAGGACTTAAAAGTCAGTGGGAGCTGATATTATATTTGTTGAATTAAGGCTAGGCCAAATTCAAAAATGTATATCTTGTGAAATAAAGATTTTAAAGGAGTTTTAAATAAGAGGTCAGAAATTGTCTTATTAAATTTAGTCTATGAGATAGATTGGAATTTAATAAACATGAGTATGAATGTGCTGAGAACAATTCAGAAAGGAAATTCGAAATGTGTTTTGAGACAAAGAAATTTGTTCAAAATATGCAGCAAGAACTTTTGCAAGATACGTTGACCTTCGTAGTCAATGATGAGCGAATAGATAGGAATAAGATCAAATCATATTTTATATGGTTTCTCTTGTTCATTGATGTGGTAGCACATAACGCCGGAAAGTTTCCAATGTACTAAACTATATTTAGTCATCGGCATTAAAGAGAAATACTTGGTAATAGTTTTCTCATAAAGGCAGTTAATTAAAAGGTGTAATTGATCCTGAAGGTTTTTGTATTAAGATAAGAACCTGATAGTGATATTACAAAAGTTTTCGACTTGGGAGATTTTGTAAAGCTTCAAATAATATATTGAGAAGTTTCACATATATGTATTTGTGGTGGAATTATGAAATCGAATCTTAATTGATTTAAATTCAGAGAGTGTTGTTTTCAATTGATAAATACTATGTGTTTTGATTCTATCAAATATTAAGTATATTATGAGTGATTCTGCAACATATAAAAGGATAGTTGCATCATTGATGTGAGACGTCATGATAAGCAAGTTATTGGATATAATTCGTTGACTTGGTAAGGTTTCAATAGACAGTATGATAATATCATTCGGAGACGCTTGATATTATTAATGCTACTACGGAACCGGAAAGACCGAAATCCAATTCCTAATAAATCCGACTTTGCATGGTCAAGTTTGACATGTAGAAGAGTTAAACAAGTTTATGTATTTTGATTGGATCAAAATGTAAGGCATAGGCTCGGACTGCATGCAGGAGTATGAGTAGCACCTAAGGTCCATTTGGTGTTATGACATCGTACTAACTAGAATCATTATTGACTCTAGTGCAAGTGGGAGACTGTTCACTATTGGAGATATGCCCTAGAGACAATAATATTTAGTATTATTTTATCTCCAAGTTTATTATTAATAGTTTATATCTTTATGCTACAACTGCATTGGATACTTGGATAGCGAATACAAAGTATTCAAGAGGAAAACCTCCGATGCACGTGTAGAGGTATGAACAAGGAAAAGCGTTCCTCGTCTTGTCTCTAAGACTAGCCTATCTTGTTACCTGATGATCGTGTTTTCCTGATCATGGACTTTGTATAAGTCATGTAACTATATGAGTTTATTATCGGAATGATAATAGTACTGAACCGACCCATCCTATAATCTATTGCTATGAGACAAATCGTCAAGATGAAGAATAACAATTGATCATACAGAGTTTTCATTAGTTAGTTCCTATACCTTGAGAATATCTAGTGACCGCTTATTCGACACTCACGCTTTGATAGGCATCTAACGTCCGGCCGTAACTGGGGACCATAACGGTGGCTATTGGGTTTGAACTAGAATAAGTATTGGAACGGAGATTGTTCAAGAAGGGTACTTACTCCTCCAGGCGATGGAGAGATACATCCTCTAGGCCATCTCAAGTATGATCATGTCACCCTAATCGTCTGGCCAGACACAGTGTGATTTATCACAGGACATTGATAATACGGAATGAGAAAAGAGAATGATATTGGTACGAGTTTTATATGTGTCATGATCAAAGGGTTTTTATCACACTAGAACACATTGTCTCACACTCTAGATATCATTGGTATCGTGTACATAAGGAGATTAGCGTAATGAGAAACATAAAGAGGTTCTGTCGTTCACTCGGTAATACATAGGAGCCAGTACAGACGTCTAGGTCCCAATGTTGGTTATTGTCTGGTAAGCTCCCGGACATGTCTATGTGTTAGCAGACCTTTCCGGTCACACACTTAAGCTGTGAGTCAATCTTTTATGAGAGAATAAGATGTAGTTTTAGTGGTTATGAGATATTGTCGGAATACCTCCGATGTCACCGGGACTTGTTCTAGTGAATGAATAGAGAAACAGAAGGCAGACATTCTATGTCTCGGGATAATAGGAAGTGTTTCTATTATTGTCGGAATCATTCCGAGGGTGTTTTATATAGGTGGAAATATTTGTCCTGAGTATTTTGTCTGCTAACATTGGGTGTCTCGGATCATATAAAAGTGTTTTATATGATAGGAATTAATTCGGTGAATATTCTGTAAAAGGAAATATTCAAATAAGAATTAATTAGACAAAATATTATTTAATTAAATATTGATTTATTTAATTGATAAATAATTATTGGAAAAATATTAAGCCCAATAATAAGTGACTGCCACCTGGGCCCAAGGGCCCACGTGACAGTCGCACCACCGCTGGACGGTGGCTGGCGCAAGCGGACGCGGCGGATGCAAGCGGGCGGACACGGGTAGGCGGACACGGGCGCGGGCGGACGCGGGCGGGCGCGCGGGTGGGCAGGTGGACCGGACCCCACCCAGGTCGGTTCGGTCGGGCGCCACTCGGGCCGGTCGGTGCAAGGAAGGAGAGGGAGAGGTGAGCTGGAGTCCAACTCCAACTCCCCCTCCCAACCCGAATTGGGCTAGGAGACTTTCCCCTTACCCAAGCACCCCTACCCTTTGGCCACCTATATAAACACCACCAACCCCATGGGTTGAATCAATCAAGTCTTGCACAAGTTCCTCTCTCTTGATATTGTGCAATTAGAAGATGCTCTAATTAGACGTGCTCTAATTAGACATTGTTCTAATCTCTCTCTCTAGTAGATCTCATGTGTTGAGAATAAGTTATCTCTAATCTCATATTGCTCTAATCAAATTTGATTAGATCAACCACCTAAACTACGCCGCAAGGCAGTTGAAAGTGCATGGTGTCCCCATGTATGGTTTTGGTAATTAATGACAATCCTTATGGACTAATGTTTGTGTTGAGGTATTCTTGTAGGTTTGTCCATTGACATCGCTTGAACTCCATGTGTTGGATTCAAGGTTGTATGCTATCAAGATCATTGATTATAATGGACATATTTGATACGATCAAGAAGATGAAAAGATACAAGGTTAATCAAGACTAAGTGCAAAGAGTGGATTCAAGTTGATCAACACACAAAGCTAAATGATATACCATGTGGGATCATGTGATCCAATGGTATGGTAAGAAATTGTCCATATAGCTTTGTGAACTAACCCATTATGTGTGTGTGGCATTCCTTTGTTGGGTTTAGGTATCTCCACTGTTCAAGATATCTTCCGATATTCCTTTGCATACATTTGGTCCATAGTACTTTCTTCTATATTACACTTTGTGAATTTATCATTGAACATCTTTACATTGAGTATTTGATATCACTTCATAATTTATCTTGCATATTGTTATTCCTTTGAAGAATGAATCATTTGACTCTATGTAGCAATAGTAATGACCTTTGATATCCATTGATAGTATTAAAATGCAAAGTCCATGTTAGTTTTATCACCTTCATACTCGGGACGAGCATGGGTTAAGCTTGGGGATGTTGATGCGTGTAAAATGCATACATGAACTTTACATTTTATTACATGTTATTCCATGTTATTTGCATCATATAAGGGTTATATTCATGATTTATATTGAGTTTTGGGGATAATTAACAACTTCCCCATTTTTCTGGAATTAACCCTGCGCTGTCAGAAAACCCCTTTTTCTATATTTTGATGTTTCAGGGACCAAACGACGTCCAAATGACCTGAAACTTTACGGGGATCACTTTTTTGGAAGGAACGAAACGTAGGCGCAAAGGAATCGAAAAACGGAGACCAGAAGGCAGAAAGGGGTGGGCCCACGCGGCCAGATTCCCTGACCGCGTGGGGTCCCCCATCCTGGCCCTCGGGCCTCCGCTGCCGTCGATCTTTCTTCCCGAAGCTTCGTCTTGACCTAAAAACGACTATATATAGACCCCCCAGGGCTTTCGCGAAAGGGAGCGCCGCCGAAACACAGAAACCACGAAACAGAGACCTGGAGCTGAAGATTGGAGGGGGAAAACTCCGGCGGGGCGCTGCCGGTGTGGTCTCCTTCCCCTCCAACAACATCTCCACCGACACCATGATGAAGAGGGAGTAGTCCACCCTGGACTATGGGTTTGTGGAAGTAACTTATGTATCTCTCCTCTCTATGAGCTTCACTAATTAGTACCGTATGAGCTGCTGAACATGATTACGGTCATCTATGTAATTCCTTTGTGGTGGATCTTTATTATGAGTTAATACATGTTTGAGATTGCAATGGTTTTGTTTCAGTTATGAAAGTAGATGCATATTATGTACCCCGTTCTTATTTACTTGTCATGATCAAGCATGTTTATGAGAGCATGTGAGGGGGAACGTGTGCATTAGTTGGAGTAACGGGGGGTGGCTAGTGCAGTGAACGTGACAGATAGTTCTGCGATCCACTTGGGTTTTCTACCTTACTTTGTTGCCTCACTAGGGATAAACAAAAATACCATGCTACCGGAGAGTGGATGTGACCTTGGCCACTACCTCCATGACTAGATCTAGCATGTTCTTATTTTAACTTCATGTCATTGAACTTATTGCTATGCTCTGATTTATCTTAATTACTAAGGTGTTATGATTTAGTTCGCATCTTGGTGGAGCATAAGAGAGAGAACAACTTATACTTGAGATCTCTATGTTAGGACGTGATGCCCATATTATTAATAACTTGTCAAACCATGTCTTGCCATCTTACATGTTAATTTTAGTGTTCCATTGTCTACCACGTTATCAAGAGAGAGTGCATTTGTGAAACCATGAACCCCGGTCCATTTTTAATCATAAGAAACACCTTTCCAACACTTTTATCACCACTTTTGTTTGCTGCCATTATTAAATCCGAAAATACAAAAACACTTTTACATCTTGCATTCATCATAAAAAACCCAAAAATATCATTTATCATTACTACCATCATCCTTGCATATTTATTTACCATCATTGCATATTTACTTGTTTGCATTGCATATTATTTTATTATCATTCTCACACCTTGTGCTTGACAACCACTTGGTGAGGTTGAGGGCACAAAACAATTTATTTTGTTGCAGGTTCTCAAGAGAAGGATAAGGAGATAACACCTGAAATACTGGTTCCCCGAGAGTTCGATATTAAACCCTCGAGTCACCCCTCGTGGGGAAAACTGTCTTCCACTACTACATACACTCTGCACTTGGAGTCTCAACCTAACCCATTTACTTTTCACGCAGGTAACCACGCGAAGGGCAGCAACTGTTTTCTGGCGCCGTTGTGGGGTAACTACGTGGGCCATCAAGACGTTTTCTGGCGCCGTTGCCGGGGAACCATAGCTGAAAGGTTTATCCAAGGATCACTCACATCAAGTCAACTTCATCACCAACTTGTGTAACAACCTAAGCTTGGGGAGTTGCACCTACGTGAGCATCATCTTATCCATCTTTACCTACAATCATTTTATTTTGTTTTGTTCTTGTCTTGCATATCATCTTTATATTTCGGTTTGCATATTTATATTCAGTTTTGCATTTTGTGTTGCATTTGTTATTTCGTTGCATTAGTGTCATTTTACTTTCAGTTTTGCATAAAAAATTAAAAACACATAAAAACTTGTTAAAATGGGAGATAGAACTAAATTGTGTGACTACACAAACACTCCTAATGATCAATTTATTGCTAAGCCTATCACCACACCTGAGATTACTGCTGAGAGCTATGAAGTTAGTCCTAGTTTGTTAAACTTGATAACTAGGGAACAATTTGGTGGTAGTGCTGTTGAGGATGCCTCTATGCATCTTCATGATTTTATTGAAATCTGTGACATGCAAAAGTTTAAAAATGTTGAAAGTAATGTCTTAAAACTGAAGTTATTTCCTTTCTCACTTAGAGGAAAAGCTAAAGAGTGGCTACATTCATTACCTACTGGTAGTATTAATTCTTGGGATGATTTAAAAGAAGCTTTCATTAAGAAATATTATCCCCCTGTTAAAATACTGCAAAATAGAAACAATATCCTCTCTTTTAGGCAAAATGAAAATGAACATGTTGCCATGGCTTGGGATAGGATTAAACTCATGCTTAGAACTTGTCCATCACATGGGGTTAATGAATGGACCATTTTACACTCTTTTTACAATGGTCTAAATTACATGTCTAGAAATATACTTGATTCAGCTGCTGGAGGTGCTTTCATGGGAAAAACTTTTAGAAGCTAAGAACATTTTGGAAAGTATCTTGCAAAATTATAGTCAATGGCATACTGATAGAGCACCTAGTTCATCTAAGAAAGTGAACTCTATAGAAGAAACAAATGATTTGTCATCTAAAATGGACACCATTCTTGCTTTTATTAATAAACAAAATTTTGAAAATATGCCTTTGCAAGAACTAGTTGGTAATAATCCTGAAAATGTTGATGTCAACTTCATTAGGAACTATGGTAATAATGGGTATGGTAACAACAATTATAACTCTTATAATAAGCCCCCATATGTTCCAAACAAATATACCACTAGTAGTAATGTTTCTAGTGATTTGGAAAACACCATTAGATCATTTATATCTACTCAAAAGGAGCTCAATAAGGAGTTCATATCCAAATTCGAAAAACATGATATTTTGTTTGAAAGAGTAGATCAACTCACTAAGGAAGTTTCCTCATTAAAGAACATCATTATATCTCAAAAAGAGAAAAAGTTGAGGAAGTTAAAATGCTTAGTGAAGTTAAGGAACCATTTGTTGATTTAGAGAAGTGTAGCTTGCATGAATTAATTTCTATCTTACAAAAATTTGCAAGTGATCCTTCTGTTAATATTAACCAGGCTGGTTTTGGTTCCTATATTGCTAATCATGTCTTAAAAGAAAAGATTGCTAGGTACAATCAAGAAGCTATGATACCACCTAAGCTTGGGGATATATGGATCCCTAAGTACTAGTAACCATTGGAAAAGAGACACACCATGCATACTTGATCTAGGATCTAGTGTCTCTATATTATCTAAAGAACTATATGAAGTCCTTGAACTTAAAAATATTGAGAAATGCTCTATTGAACTTGCACTTGCTGATGATTCCATTAGACATGCTCTAGGAAAAGTAAGTGATGTTATGGTAGAGTTACACATGACTTTTGTGCCTGTTGATTTTCTAATCATGGACATGGGGAATAAAACCTCTAGTCCTATTATTTTGGGAAGACCTTTTCTTCGTACTACAGGTGCCATTATTGATTCAAAGGAAGGGAATGTGAAGTTTCAGTTTCCACACAAGAAGAGCATGGAACACTTCCCAAGGAAGAGGGACACACCAAGGTTCAAGCTCCCTCATGAGCTACGTCCCCTTTGATTATCAAGTAAGTAAGCCTAGCTATATGGCTATAAAGAAAGCGCTTTACGGGAGGCAACCCGGTTGTTTTTGTTTGAGATTTTCTTTGAGTCCTCTTGCTGTAACAAGAGAGTAGTTTGTTAGTTTTGTTTCTGGGATTTTTAATAAAGAACCAAGTTTTACCTATTTTGGGTTTGAAAAGTTGCTATTCATTTTCGGAGAGTTTTCTGCCTGCACGAAGTCTGTGCACGGTTTGATTTTTCATTTTTTATCTGTAACTCCGATTGAGCTGTAATTTGAACTGTAGCTTCAACTTTTCATCCTCTGTACGTGATTTTTTAGATTTTTCTGACGAGTTTAAGTAGGGTAGAAAAATGCGTTTTGCTGCTGTTTTTCTGGACAGATTCTGTCTTGATATTGTTTGATGCATTCTTTGAGCTTTTTGCTTGAATCTTTTTGATTCAATTGAGTTTATGAGTAGGCATACAACATTATATACTCTCTGGACATTCATATGAATTTTTGCCTAAGGATTTTATGCAGCAAGGAACCTATTTGTTTATCACTACTAATATCACCCCACAGAAAAGAAATGGGAGAAACGGTGTTTTGAAGTTTTTTCACAGGGATTAGAGGAGCTGCACCAAGAGCTATCCAAGGATGGTGAAGACCATAAGCTTGGGGATGTCAAGACAACCCCACTAGACCAACACACTCTCGGTTTGCACACGTCTAACTTCTGTTTTTCGATCAAAGCACTTTATCGTATAAACTTGGAGCGTCTGTTTTTTTTGCTTTTGTTATTTCGGTTTTTTTAATAAGACCACCACTATCATTTATATATGAGAGAGCTACTGGAAGTTTGGGTTGAATTATGTTGGATGCTATTAAATATATTGGGATAGGGATGTTTGAGTTGATTTTAAAAGATACATATAGTTGCATAATTCATGTGCTTTGAATGAATGTTAATTTGCAAGTGTGTTGTCAAGAGCTATCTTTTACCATGTTTAGATGTTGAATTTTAACTTTACTTGGTTTAACATGGATTGATTAGTTCTATGGACACTTATGCATGCATTTAGATGGTCAACTTTCTCCCTATTGCTAGCCCAAAAATTACAACAAGTAAAAAGCTTGTTTCCCAACACCTTCAACCAAAGTTTTTCCAGTGAGTCCACCATATCTACCTATTAGCTTTATGCTATTCCAAGTATGTTTATCATGTTATATTGTGTTATCTACATTTCTGAATTTAAATGCTTATGTTATTGATTGTCATGGGAAAAATTGGTTAAAAGCTCTCACGAACTTGATGCACAATTTACTTTTATTGCATTTAATAAGCATGAACCATTGTGATTAAAATTATGAAGTTGTGGGCTTGACAATTGTTTTGGTTGGGAGTTAGCCCATATGTGCTGTCACATGGCAAGCTTTCAACATTGCACTTATTTATATTTAGTTGATGTCATGTACTTTTGTTTATGGATGCCTATCATGGGTGAAATGAATGTGGATACTTAGTAAGTTCAAAGAGTTTGTATAAATGGTTAGAGAAATGCCTGGGCCGCTAATCTAAGCCATGCATCATTCATGGTGGAAATTTACAGCATAACCATAATGTTCATTCAGTGATGCACCTCATAATAAAAAGCTATACCCATAGTAAATAAAAGAGTGCTGAGATTGTTCATTGTCTGTTTGTCTTGTTGTTTTGACATGGGCTTGTTCATGTCAAGGGGCAAGAGGTACCCCAGTGCAGTTCTTGATGATACTATTATTACTTGCAATGACCTTTATTTGAATTTACTTTGTGGACCAAAGTGAGTAACACATGGTGTAGGTACTTGTATTCAAGGGACATGAGACATTCAACCAATACATTGTCAAGCACACCACTCATATTTGCTTTCACTTTAAACATTAATCATTCAAGATGCTATGATAGGGGTAATGAGAGCTCCACACCAATGACTACCACATTGCAAGCATTAACTTAAGTAGAAGTGTTTGGAAGTTAGATGAAACTTATTCATGCTTTACCTCTACTTATTTATCTATCCAAAGTGTCCACCTTTTATATTCAGTTTTCATAAGAAGTACTCTATGACCACCATAGGATGTTTTTACTTTTCATTATGCATACATTTGGTCCATAGTACTTTCTTCTATATTACACTTTGTGAATTTATCATTGAACATCTTTACATTGAGTATTTGATATCACTTCATAATTTATCTTGCATATTGTTATTCCTTTGAAGAATGAATCATTTGACTCTATGTAGCAATAGTAATCACCTTTGATATCCATTGATAGTATTAAAATGCAAAGTCCATGTTAGTTTTATCACCTTCATACTCGGGACGAGCATGGGTTAAGCTTGGGGATGTTGATGCATGTAAAATGCATACATGAACTTTACATTTTATTACATGTTATTCCATGTTATTTGCATCATATAAGGGTTATATTCATGATTTATATTGAGTTTTGGGGATAATTAACAACTTCCCCATTTTTCTGGAATTAACCCTGCGCTGTCAGAAAACCCCTTTTTCTATATTTTGATGTTTCAGGGACCCAAACGACGTCCAAATGACCTGAAACTTTACGGGGATCACTTTTTTGGAAGGAACGAAACGTAGGCGCAAAGGAATCGAAGAAACGGAGACCAGAAGGCAGAAAGGGGTGGGCCCACGCGGCCAGATTCCCTGACCGCGTGGGTCCCCCATCCTGGCCCTCGGGCCTCCGCTGCCGTCGATCTTTCTTCCCGAAGCTTCGTCTTGACCTAAAAACGACTATATATAGACCCCCCAGGGCTTTCGCGAAAGGGAGCGCCGCCGAAACACAGAAACCACGAAACAGAGACCTGGAGCTGAAGATTGGAGGGGGAAAACTCCGGCGGGGCGCTGCCGGTGTGGTCTCCTTCCCCTCCAACAACATCTCCACCGACACCATGATGAAGAGGGAGTAGTCCACCCTGGACTATGGGTTTGTGGAAGTAACTTATGTATCTCTCCTCTCTATGAGCTTCACTAATTAGTACCGTATGAGCTGCTGAACATGATTACGGTCATCTATGTAATTCCTTTGTGGTGGATCTTTATTATGAGTTAATACATGTTTGAGATTGCAATGGTTTTGTTTCAGTTATGAAAGTAGATGCATATTATGTACCCCGTTCTTATTTACTTGTCATGATCAAGCATGTTTATGAGAGCATGTGAGGGGGAACGTGTGCATTAGTTGGAGTAACGGGGGTGGCTAGTGCAGTGAACGTGACAGATAGTTCTGCGATCCACTTGGGTTTTCTACCTTACTTTGTTGCCTCACTAGGGATAAACAAAAATACCATGCTACCGGAGAGTGGATGTGACCTTGGCCACTACCTCCATGACTAGATCTAGCATGTTCTTATTTTAACTTCATGTCATTGAACTTATTGCTATGCTCTGATTTATCTTAATTACTAAGGTGTTATGATTTAGTTCGCATCTTGGTGGAGCATAAGAGAGAGAACAACTTATACTTGAGATCTCTATGTTAGGACGTGATGCCCATATTATTAATAACTTGTCAAACCATGTCTTGCCATCTTACATGTTAATTTTAGTGTTCCATTGTCTACCACGTTATCAAGAGAGAGTGCATTTGTGAAACCATGAACCCCGGTCCATTTTTAATCATAAGAAACACCTTTCCAACACTTTTATCACCACTTTTGTTTGCTGCCATTATTAAATCCGAAAATACAAAAACACTTTTACATCTTGCATTCATCATAAAAAACCCAAAAATATCATTTATCATTACTACCATCCTTGCATATTTATTTACCATCATTGCATATTTACTTGTTTGCATATTTATTTTATTATCATTCTCACACCTTGTGCTTGACAACCACTTGGTGAGGTTGAGGGCACAAAACAATTTATTTTGTTGCAGGTTCTCAAGAGAAGGATAAGGAGATAACACCTGAAATACTGGTTCCCCGAGAGTTCGATATTAAACCCTCGAGTCACCCCTCGTGGGGAAAACTGTCTTCCACTACTACATACACTCTGCACTTGGAGTCTCAACCTAACCCATTTATTTTTCACACAGGTAACCACGCGAGGGTCAGCAAAGTGTTTTCTGACGCCGTTGTGGGGTAATCATCATTGGGTATCAGCGATATCCCCAACATTGGGTATCTCTCCATGGGCTTGCTTCAAAAGGAAGATTTCTTATAACTCATGGAGGATGACGTCAAGTGGTGATCGTCATCAAGGTTGAGATGTGCAAGTTCAAGATGGGCATCTAGAAGATATCATATGCTTGAAGCTTGCAACCCATTTGGAGATAATGGTCAAGTGAAGATGTTCCTAAGAGAGGCACTCCCATCTTGGTGTACGGGGGAGCGATATGGATGTCTTTATCAAGCATGTGCTAGCAAGCATGATCAAGAAAGGTTTTCCAACTTGAGAGAGTCAAGATCGTCATCATCTAACTCAAGTGGAATGCACAACGCAAAGGTACGATCTTGATAGGGTTTCTATTTTACCGGTCTCATGTTGTTAGTTCGGAGACCGGGTTATAAGATAGATACCGTACTATCAAGAGGGGCTCTCAAGTGAGTAACTTGATTGCATCTTTGTGGAGAGCTCAAACCCTTGCATACTTGCATATCATCTTTCTTGGTTCTTATTTGGCTTTTATCCATGTGAGAATTTCAAGCTTGTGTTCATCTCCATACCAAGCTCTAGTTCATCAAAAGCGGATTTCATGAATATCTTGTTGCGTTTTTTATGTTGGAGGTTTTACCGGTCGTTCTTTTCTAGAGATGTTTTACCTTTCTATAT
This sequence comes from Poa pratensis, assembly GCA_947311845.1. Classification (NCBI taxonomy): domain Eukaryota; kingdom Viridiplantae; phylum Streptophyta; class Magnoliopsida; order Poales; family Poaceae; genus Poa; species Poa pratensis. The sequence continues at coordinate 1,871,028 of CAMZMU010000044.1, read as the reverse complement.
TTGGTTTTATCCTCCATCTTTTTACTATGATGTTTCTCTGCATAATCTTGTCGTGCTCGTTGTGGTGATTCCAACGAGCCCAAGATCATCAAAAACGGAGTTCGGATGCCCAAGAAATTGTCGTTTTCGTATTGGTGTTTCTGCAGTTTTCTGAAGGGCGGAAGTTCCGGATTTTAGGCTGGAAATTCCGGCCCTCCGGATGTTCCGGGCAAAGTTCCGGCAAAAATTCCGGCCCAAGTCCAGTACCGCTTTTTAGCCGTTTTTCTGGGGTCCGGAAGTTCTGGGACGGAAGTTCCGGCCCTAGGGCCGGAAGTTCTGGGACGGAAGTTCTTGCCCTAGGGCCGGAAGTTCCGGCCCTGGGACCGGAAGTTCCGGTCTAAGTGTGGCTGCAACAGCTATTTTCGTGGGAGGGGCTATAAATACCCCTCCCCTTCTTCAACCTTGGGCTGCTGGTTTTTCTCTCTCTCTCCCCACCATTGTTGACCTTGGAAAGCTTGCCCCTCTCTCAATTCCTCACATGAATCTTGCATATCTTTGAGGGAAAAGTGAGAGGAGATCTAGATCTACATTTCCACCAATCCACCTCTCCTCTAAGTGAGGGGAACCCTTTGGATCTAGATCTTGGAGTTCCATTTGTTTAGTTCTTCTTGTGGTGCTTTTGTTGCTTTTGGTGGGATTTGGGAGTGAAGAACTTCAGCACTTCTTGTGTTCTTGCCTTTGCTTTTGTGCGTCGGTTTGCTCTCTCCACGAAGATTCGTGGGAGTGAAAGTTCGTGAGCTTGTTACTCTTGGGTCATTGGACCCTAGACGGTGTTCGTGTGACCTTTTGTGGTCAAGGCCTTTTGTGGCTAGTTGGAACCTTTTGTGGTCACTTGGGAGCTCTCAATCCTTTTGTGGGTTGTGCCTCAAGATTGTTGTAAGGGACTCGATTTCCGCCCAAAAGGAAATCAATAGTGGAAGGTGAACCGAGCTTTTGTGCGAGGTTCATCGGAGAATAGGGTGAGGCCATTTGTGGTGTCTTGAGTTTGAAACTCACACCCCTCCAATGAGACGTACTCCCCTAAAAAGGAGGAACACGGGAATACATCATCGTCTCCGCGTGTCTCGGTTATTTCTATACCCGAGCTCTTTACTTATGCATTTTACATTGTGATAGCCTTCATGCTTGAAGTCTATATCTTGCTATCACCGTGTTACTTGTCTTGCTTAGCATAAGTTGTTGGTGCACATAGGTGAACCTAGTATATTTAGGTTGTGTGCTTGTTAAATTAAAACACCTAGTTTTATTCCGCATTTATCAAGCCTAAACCGAAAAAGTTTTAAATCGCCTATTCACCCCCCCCCCCCTCTAGGCGGCATCCTTGTCCTTTCAATTGGTATCAGAGCCTGGGCTCTCTATTTTGGGCTTTACCGCCTAGAGAGTAAAGATGTCGTTTAGAGAATTAGTGTATGATCCCACTTTCATATTCGATGGCACAAATTATGATGTTTGGAAGATTCGCATGCTTAATCTTTTTAGGGTCATGGGTCCAAATTATATAAAGAGTATTGTAGATATGGGTTTTTCTCCTCCAATGGATTACCAAGAATTATCTATAGAGGGTGAGGAAAACTCACATCTCGATACTCTAGTATCTAATGGTCTTATTTGTGTTTTGAGCGATGTAGTTCTTGCTTCAATCATGCCTTTTCAGAATGCACATGAGCTTTGGACCAAGCTTCAAGATAAATATGAAGGGTCCAACATTATTGAGGATGATTTTTCTCCCTCCACTTCCGGGCGTGATGAGTTCACAACTTGTTCCACTTCACCAACATGTGATTCGTCACAAGGTAATGTCATGGTGAGTGGTGATAGAAATTGCATTGTTGATGGAGAATCCACTATTGACTATATTTCATCTCTATCTCATTGCAATGTTCTATCTTTCGACTTAAACACTTCTTGCACTCCAAATGTCTTACATGCTAGTGTTGATAGTCCTCGCATATCATGTAGCAGTTGCTTAACTAAATCTCATGAGGATATGCTCTCTATGTCTTGTTGTCATGAAAATAATGTTTCCATTTCCTCTAGCACTTGTACTAACAATGTAGAGGAATCCCAACATTTGTTGGAACAAGACATGGACCTCAATGGTGCTTCAAGCTATTCTTCATCATCATCGTCCATTTCTCACTTTTGCCTTATGGCTAGGGATTCAAAGGTATCTTCACCTTTGGAACCCACTACACCTTGTGATGATGAGGATGAGGATTATTATGGATTAAAAGAGAATGATATTGACTCCTTAAAGGAGAAGAGTGAGATGGTATTTGGTACTCTCCCTAAAGGTAGTCAAGCTTGCTCTTACTTGTGTGAAATTTTGACTTTTGCTATTAAGTGCAAGGATATCATTGAAGAAAAGGGAAGGATTGAAAGAGAGGATGCTATGGAAAAAACATCCTTAGAGAATGCCCTTGAGGAAGAGCAAGAGCTTCGAGTGTCTCTTGAGGAGAAACTTGAATCTCTTGATGAATCAAATGATCTAATTATTGCTAAAATCATTAAGGAAAGAGATCATGCTATTGCTAAATATAAAGTGCTTAAAAAGGAAAAGGTTGAATTTGGTGTTGGCAATGCTAGACTAATTGAGGATGTGGAGAGACTTGACAAAGCTCATAAGGCTTTGGAAAGTGAACACTCTCTCCTCACCAAGTCTCATGATCAACTCCAAACTCAACTATCTAAAATTGATGTGCCTAGCTCCTCTACTTCCTCTTGTAATCATGCTAATATTATTGAGGAAAATGCTAAGTTGAAAGATGAGCTTGCTAAGTTGTCTTCTTCCATTTCTAATATTAATGATGCTTGTGCTACTAACTCTACTTCATGTGAAGTATCTATTTTGAAGGAGAATGTTGAGATAAGGGCTCAATTTGAGTTGCTAACTAGCAAGTATGGGAAATTGGAAGAAAGTCATGAAAAGCTCTCTAGCACTAATGAGGATCTTCTAGCATCCCATGATAGGCTAAAGTTAGCTCATGAGGCTATCACTACAAAGGTAACATCTTGTGAGCCTCATGTGGACATAGACACAACTTCTACTAAAAATGCTATATTGCCTTGTGCTAGTCCTAGTAATTATACATCACATACTATTATTAAATCTTGTGATGAATTACTTTCCTTGCCTTGTTGCTCTAACAATGAAGCTTCTACTTCCTCGAGTGTTTGTGTTGATACTAACCATGTAGAGGAATTAAATGAGCTCAAGGCCCAAGTCACTTCCTTGAAGAAAGACTTGGAAAAGCGTCATGTTGGGAAGTCTACACTTGACAATATGTTGAGTGTTCAAAGATGCCCCAATGACAAGAGTGGACTTGGATTCAACTCCAATAACAAGAACAATTCCAAGTAGAACAAGAAGAAAAAGGGCCAAGAACAAGTCAAAGATTCGGCCAAGATTATTTGCTTCAAGTGCAAAGTTGAAGGGCACCATGTTAGATCTTGCCCTTTGAAGAAGAAGCCTCTTAGTGAGAAGCAACATGGGAAGAAGCCTCAAGTTCCTCAATTTGAAGAAAGGTCTCTTCCCAAGAAGAATCAAGCTACCCCTCCTCAAATCGAGATTCCAACTAAGAAGAAAGGAGGAAGCAAATGTTGCTACATATGCCGTGAGAAGGGCCACTTTGCTTCTTCATGCACTAATGGTGCCTTATCCAACCCCATTATAATTGATGATGTTTATTCTCTTCGGAAGGATAAGGTTGACAATGTGTTTGCCAAATATGTTGGTACTCAAAGTGGTGTCAAGAAAAGAACCATTTGGGTTGCCAAGCCTATTGTGACTAACCTCTTAGGACCCAACTTGGTTGGGGACCAACAAGCTAAAACTTGATCAATAGGTGGTATTGGAGGGCATTGGAGACTTGGCTACATCATGAAGAATTAAGGGACATTCATCAATTATATTCTCTCAAGCCAAGTCATTTCGATTATATTGTTCTATCTCATATCCAATGTTCCTCCTTGCGGTAACTTTTATTTAAATCATATATACATTGAAAGTTGCTTGCACCATTGCATGTGTTAGGTTTTGTACCTTGCTAGAGTTGGTATGTGTTGTGCTCTCTACTTACTTATCTTGAGTAATCAAGAATGTGCATGTTGGTTTTCACACCATTTACTTGTGTTGAGCTTTATTGCTTTTATTTGATATCCTATCTTGTTGGCTCTCTTTGAGAGATTAATGGACTATCCCGTTTTGGGAGAGTGATATGCTTCGTGCACTTCACAATCCTAAAAATTTGTGTACATGAGGAATACCACTTAGTGATGATATATCAATATTATCTATTCTCTATGTGGTATGTCATGCTCATGAGAAATTCAAATTCCAATGTCCATTAATTATCTCTAGTTGGTTTATTTGCCTCTTGGTTTAAAAGAAATGGTTTATCACATTATGGGGGAGTAATAAGCTTTGCATATTACAAGCCTAAAAAATGTGAACATGTGAGGTTTTTGCCAACTAGAATTGATATTGTTAATAATCTTATTCCTATGTGGCGTGTTGCTCAAACAAGTTCCTTATTTGCTTAAATGTTTTTGTCTCTCATCTTTTGGATCTTGTTGCTCTACTCAAAATTTGTTTTGTGCTTTCTTGAGTTAGGAAAAGCAATGATCCCATCCTTGTGCATTTACATTCAAGACATACTTCTAGATAATGCACTATCCTTGGGGAAGTTATCTTACATTGAGTAGACCACCATTCTTTAAATCGGTATTGGATTTTATTGCTCTTTCTTGAACATGACTAGTGTTTGTATAATATATATGGTAAGTGATGATCCCCTTTGTGTGCATTTGTATTCAAATGCAAGATCATAAATAATGCACAAATCTTGGGGGAGCTATCCTATATGTTTTAGAACACTATTTGGTTTTTGATCCCAATGATATGTCTCTTTGGAAGACAAGCATTTTTCGTCTTGGTACTTTGTGCCATCATTAAAAGTGTAGAGGGTTTGATTCATTCCTTGAACCTATTTTCATTTGGTATGTTTTTCAACTTGGTATCTTAAATCATGTGTTGTTTTGGGTCTTTGATATAATTTGGGCAATTCGTTTTCTTGTCACACTTGTGTGTGCCTTCTTGGTTTATTTGGTGTTTTGTCCAAATTGTATCTCATTTGGGTCTTGGAAGTCTTGTGCATGCATATTTATTATATGTATATCTTATGGCATGCCTACTTTTGTTGATCTAATATATAGGATAAACTCCATCATTTCCTAAATGGCTAAGATGTGCATGAAATTCAATTTCATATCAATATGCACATATTTATTTGGAGTTTGTCCTATGTATTGTAGTTGCTCTAACTACTTTGGACCCAATGAGTTTGAGTACCATGGTGTACTTGAATTTGTTTTAGGTACACTTGAGATGCATTGGAAGCTTGTCTCATTTACAAGGAAGGTGTTATCACCATGTGCTTATTGGAGCCAAGCTCGGATGATTGTGAACTCTTATCTTCTACATCAACAATGCTATCTCGGTAACAAGTATCTACCTCATGCATTCATTTCTAGCTTTCAACCTTGTGTAGGTTGTATCTTGGCATGAATCTCTTTTGTTGCAATTCATTTGGTTCTTGCAAAACAACTTTATTGCAAATATGGGTAAGCCGGGATGATTACATATCAAGGGGAATATATATAATCATTTTTCATGATTCACCAATCTCAAATATGTTAATCTAGCACTTTCTACTCTATGTCTCACATATGCAAAATTGATGTTTTTTCAAAATCATTTGCCTTGTGCGATACTTGTTATCTTTCTCGGAGCATCCCTTTTATCACCTTATCCCTTGTGGATATTTCTGATGCTATGATGAGTGTGTGGTGGAAGTTCATCTATATCCATTTAAGATAAAATTGAGCTTTGTGCTATGCTTTTAAGCAAAGATCTTATTGGTGTATTTATGACTTCCTCTTGGATATCATGATCTCTACCTTTGTACCTATTTTGTGTGTACATGTTTATTTGTGGACTTATATCTTCGTGATTGGTGTCTACTTAGAAACTTATACACATGAGAATATTTACATCTTTAATTGGTATTCCAATTCTTTAGTGACCACCTCTTATTGCTTTTGATTCTTTGGTGGTTTCTAAAAGGCACAAGCTTTGTTTTTCATTTGTTATGTTTTTGCATCTTATAAGCTTGTGGACCTATTTGCTACATCTTCTCGTGTTTGTGTTCAAAATTATCTAGGAGGGAGTGAGGATTCCATGTTGTGCACACCATATAAATTGCAAATCCTACTCTGTGCACGTACCTTGGGGAGTTCCCTCTTGATTTTTAGAACACTTTTTCAGATCCTTTTGATTGCTTGCTTCTTTCGTCGAAGCATCTTTTTCTTTGATATTCTTTTGCAATTCTTTGGATCATCGATATAGTTTGATCTCCCTCCAGCTATTCTTCATTGGATATGTGCATTTGATTTCACTCATATCATGAGAAATGCACACATTATGGGGGAGTTCTTATTATATCGACCTTCTTAATTTTTCACCCATTTCGGGAATGGATGCTAATGGGGGAGAAATTTAGAGGGTTTATGGGAACATGGTTTTGTTCTCTTGTATCCTTGCTTTTTGTGTTGCTTGGTTGCTTAATTCATTATATAAACCCTCGTAAAAGGGATTGTCATCAATTACCAAAATGGGGGAGATTGAAAGTGCATGGTGTCCCCATGTATGATTTTGGTAATTAATGACAATCTTTATGGACTAATGTTTGTGTTGAGGTATTCTTGTAGGTTTGTCCATTGGCATCGCTTGAACTCCATGTGTTGGATTCAAGGTTGTATGCCCTCAAGATCATTGATTATAATGGACATATTTGATATGATCAAGAAGATGAAAAGATACAAGGTTGATCAAGACTAAGTGCAAAGAGTGGATTCAAGTTGATCAACACACAAAGCTATATGATATACCATGTGGGATCATGTGATCCAATGGTATGGTAAGAAATTGTCCATATAGCTTTGTGAACTAACCCATTATGTGTGTGTGGCATTCCTTTGTTGGGGTTAGGTATCTCTCCATGGGCTTGCATCAAAAGGAAGATTTCTTATAGCTCATGGAGTATGACGTCAAGGGGTGATCGTCATCAAGGTTGAGATGTGCAAGTTCAAGATGGGCATCTAAAAGATATCATATGCTTGAAGCTTGCAACCCATTTGGAGATAATGGTCAAGTGAAGATGTTCCTAAGAGAGGCACTCCCATCTTGGTGTATGGGGGAGCGATATGGAAGTCTTCATCAAGCATGTGCTAGCAAGCATGATCAAGAAAGGTGTTCCAACTTGAGAGAGTCAAGATCGTCATCATCTAACTCAAGTGGAATGCACAACGCAAAGGTATGATCTTGATAGGGTTTCTATTTTACTGGTCTCATGTTGTTAGTTCAGAGACCGGGTTATATGATAGATACCGTACTATCAAGAGGGGCTCTCAAGTGAGTAACTTGATCGCATCTTTGTGGAGAGTTCAAACCTTTGCATACTTGCATATCATCTTTCTTGGTTCTCATTTGGCTTTTATCCATGTGAGAATTTAGAGCTTGTGTTCATCTCCATACCAAGCTCTAGTTCATCAAAAACGGATTTCATGAAGAAATATGGGAGAAGAAGCGTGTGTTTTCGTTTTCTCTTGTTGCGTTTTTGATGTTGGAGGTTTTACCGATCGTTCTTTTCTAGAGAGGTTTTACCTTTCTATATTTGGTTTTATCCTCCATCTTTGTACTATGATGTTTCTCTGCATAATCTTGTCGTGCTCGTTGTGGTGATTCCAACGAGCCCAAGATCATCGAAAACGGAGTTCGGATGCCCAAGATATTGCCGTTTTTGTATTGGTGTTTCTGCAGTTTCCTAAAGGGCGGAAGTTCCGGATTTTAGGCCGGAAATTCCGGCTCTCCGGAAGTTCCGGGCAAAGTTCCGGCAAAAGTTCCGGCCCAAGTCCAGTACCACTTTTTAGCCGTTTTTCTGGGGTCTGGAAGTTCTGGGACGGAAGTTCCGGCCCTAGGGCCGGAAGTTCTGGTCTAAGTTTGGCTGCAACGGCTATTTTCGTGGGAGGGGCAATAAATACCCCTCCCCTTCTTCAACCTTGGGCTGTTGGTTTTTCTCTCTCTCCCACCATTGTTGACCTTGGAAAGCTTGCCCCTCTCTCAATTCCTCCCATGAATCTTGCATATCTTTGAGGGAAAAGTGAGAGGAGATCTAAATCTACATTTCCACCAATCCATCTCTCCTCTAAGTGAGGGGAACCCTTTGGATCTAGATCTTAGAGTTCCATTTGTTTAGTTCTTCTTTGTTCTTCCTCTCTTCTCCCCCCATAAGCATTTGTTGCTTTTGGTGGGATTTAGGAGTGAAGGACTTGAGCACTTCTTGTGTTCTTGCCTTTGCTTTTGTGCATCGGTTTGCTCTCTCCACGAAGATTCGTGGAAGTGAAAGTTCGTGAGCTTGTTACTCTTGGGTCGTTGGACCCTAGACGGTGTTCGTGTGACCTTTTGTGGTCAAGGCCTTTTGTGGCTAGTTGGGACCTTTTGTGGTCACTTGGGAGCTCCCAATCCTTTTGTGGGTTGTGCCTCAAGATTGTTGTAAGGGACTCGATTTCCGTCCAAAAGGAAATCAATAGTGGAAGGTGAACCGACCTTTTGTGCGAGGTTCATCGGAGAATAGGGTGAGGCCATTTGTGGCGTCTTGAGTTTGAAACTCACACCCCTCCAACGAGACGTACTCCCCTAAAAAGGAGGAACTCGGGAATACATCATCGTCTCCGCGTGCCTCGGTTATTTCTATACCCGAGCTCTTTACTTATGCAATTTACATTGTGATAACCTTCGTGCTTAAAGTCTATATCTTGCTATCACCTTGTTACTTGTTTTGCTTAGCATAAGTTGTTGGTGCACATAGGTGAACCTAGTATATTTAGGTTGTGTGCTTGTTAAATTAAAACACCTAGTTTATTCCGCATTTATCAAGCCTAAACCGGAAAAGTTTTAAATCACCTATTCACCCCCCCCCCCCCCCGCCCCCCCCTCTAGGCGACATCCTTGTCCTTTCAGCAGTCTCTCTTCGTCGGTTGCAAGTAGCTCTGGACGGCGAAACGCTGACGGGTTGGCACGGTGTATGTGTGGATACTGCTAGAGCGGGGCTGCGCGAGTAGTCCCTCGACGACAAGAATCGAAAGGCAATCTCACCTCCCGGCGTGGACGTGAGATTCTTCATCAGCTTCACCAACGTTTACTTCGACTACAACAAGATCTTCCGCAACGGTTGTAGTAAGTTTTCTGGATCTAGCACTATGGGGTGCTACATATCTTCATAGTATAGATCTTGGGCTGTTGCGTAATATGCTTAAGCGAAATTTTAAGTTTCCGTTGCGCAACCCAACATATAGATATTCATATTTTTTGAAAAAAATAACTAATACAGATGTCCTTATTGGAAAAACCATTCATATAACATAAATGTTCATAGTGAAAACTTGTTCAAACTGAATGAATGCTTTATAAAACAAATGTTTAACTAACATAAATGTTCATGTTTGAAAGTAGTTCAAATAAAATAAATGCTTAATTTTATTAGTTTATTTACGTATGCTTCTTTTTACGACAATAAAATAAATTTTAAAAACAATCACCTACAATGTTTGTCAATTTTTTGGTATCCCTAGTTGAAAATTGTTCAAATATAGATTATGTTCACCTAACATTATTTCATATCCTAATTTGAAATATATTTTCCGTTCACCTAACAGTTTTGTCATTTTTTTGCTATCCTAAATCTAAAACCGTTCAAATATAGTTTTTGTTCACATGCCTTTTTATCCCAATTGTAAATCATTCAAAATATATCTTGTTCAAATATAGTTTCGACCGCCTACCATATTTCATAATTTTGGTATCCCAGGTATAAAATTGTTCATATATTTTATTGATATATCTTTTTTTTCGTATTCACAATATCGTTCAAATATATTGTCAATATTTTTGTATGCCAACCTCATAATCGTTCAAATATTATGTTCCCCTACCTTTTTTTGTATCCCAATTCAAAATCGTTCAACCATATTTTCTGCTCAAATATAGTTTCCGTTCACCTACCATGTTTTGTTAATTCTTTGGTATCTGAAGTTTAAAATCGTTCAAATTATAGTTTCTATTCACCTACCATCTTTCCTAGTTTGTCGACTGAAACTTGGTTCAGAAACCAGCCGAACCATTAGCAAACTTAAAATGGGCCGAGCCCAAAAACTATAGAGGGTACACGGACAGAATTTTTTCACCCGCTAAACGCCGCAAATGCTATACATCGCCCTACGGCGACGCTGCAGGCGCGCGTCGCCTGAAGGGATGCGGGATGCAATCGCTTCGTGGGCCGGCCCATTTTCGTTTTCTTTTTTTCTTAGTTTCTTTTCTTTTTCTTTTTCTGTTTTATTTCTTTTCTGTTTGTTTCGTTGTTCTTTTTATTTTCGATTTTTCATATTTTTCGGAAATTGTACAAAATAGAAATTTGTTCATATTCGAATTTTGTTCAGATTTGAAATTTCGTCAAAGAGAATCCCCACACTACTTACCTTATTTGCTACCAAAAGAGATATGAGGGAGTTGAGAGAGGACCCATCCATCCTTCACTATGTGCTCATATGCAAGGGTGAAGTTTCTATGACTAACACTTTCACAAACCTTCCTCCTTCTTTGTTCAGACTCAAAAATTGTTTAGACTAAAAAATTGTTCAGATTCGAAATTTGTTTAGATTTGAAATTTGTTCAGATTTTAAAAATTGTTCGGATTTTATATTTTGTTCAAATTTGAAAATTGTTCAGTTTTGAAAAAATTGTTCGGTTTTGAAATTTGTTCGGATTTGATTTTTGTTCAATTTTAAAAATTGTTCAGTTTTTAAAAAAATTCGGATTTGATTTTTTCGGATTTGAAATTTGTTCGAATATAAAGCATAATGGCTCATGTCCCGCAAAAAATGAAGGGCATCTTGGCAAAATGCAAAGTCAAAACAGAAAAATTCTTCTGACTTCCCTTTTCCCCCTGAATTGACATTTGAGAAAGCGAAAATCGAAAAGAAACACATGTAGCACTCACATCATTCAGGAAGAGATAATCATGGCCATTTCTCGTTTGAGAAAGGGACATGGTTCTGAGCTAGAGACCAAGTTAGTTTATCTGATCATTCATACAACACGACAGCTCGAATTCAAAGCAACATAAACAAGCACCACATGATTCTATGGAACACATTTTCTGCAAGTCTCATACAGGACTCTCAGTTCTACTTCTCGTGTGACCAAGTGCATTCTGCTTCCCTTTTTTGATTCACAAACATTGCTACATATGTGTACACATTCTTTAGCTTGACTCTAGTATGTCAGTTTGGAGAAATACACCTGAAAAGAATTTCTGCTGAGGCCCCAATTGGTTCGCTGTTTTCTAACCGAATATCGCCGTAAAATCTATGGACCTGTGACGGTCCTGCGAAAAAATCCAGCGTGCGCCCTGGAAATATTACGGCTCCGTAAGATTGACCGACAATCCAAGCGGGGCCTGAACTGGGTCATCAAAGGACGGAGAAATGAGGTGCAATACAAGCATTGATTCTGTATTAAATGCATCAACTAATGTAGCCAATAGTTCCTGTAGCCTAACTAATTCAGTGTCACTACGGCTTAATGGTATGGTACTACCTTGAGAAGACTACAAGAAGAATCTTTTGTACTCCATTAATGCTTCCGAGCCTGCAAACAAAGATATAAATTACTATTTCACATAGAGGGGGAAGAAGATAGGAACATATCTGGCATTGAAAAATTTTAGCAATCAAAATAGCAAATATTTAGTTTTAACACTACAAGCTGTTTCCTGAGACTTCTAAATTGCTTGCAACTTCCACATGGAAACCAAAAACCATTTATACCGTTCACTGCTTCAATATCAATTTCATATAAGTAAAATTTAGGTTCTATCCATTCCACTCAGCTTTATGAATTCCATGAACTAATTATAATGATAGCATATGATGTGTACTCCCTCTCTCTTCTGTAAGGCCTATATTGAGTAGGTACATGGAATTAAGGAAATCCCTCTATTATAAACGCAGAAAATAAAATAGATGAGTGCGAGCAAAAGAGAGTGAGGATTATTAAACTTGGATGCACACCTTATATATTAAACTGAGACTCGAGAAAACTTATGTCCTATATACTGGAACCGAAAGAGTGCTTGGTAGACTCAACTTACTGGAGATTATCAATGAATCCCTTTTAATCATCCGCACAGCGGCATGCAGCCATTCAGTAAACGATCAAATTATAAGCATAAATTTGTATGTTGTGCTAAAATGTTTCCTTAAATGATGGTCTTGAGCAACCCCTTGTGGTGATCTGTTGTACCAATTCGTCCACAACGAATTCACCAATGCTGGAGTGTATATCATCTTAAATGGCTCTGGCTTTATGATACCACAACAATAGAAGATAGAATTCCTTGGTAAGGCTAACCCCCAAGTTTGAACTCTACAATAATCAGGAACTGTGTCAGAAGAAATGCAGAAGGATTTGCGAAAAACAAGGTTGCAACTAACACCTACCTTTATACAATGGTTGAAGAGATATTTAGTGTCCACTAAATTTGAAGACAGTGCAACTGCTAGGGTGTGTAATCTAAACGTGATGTGACCTGTTCATGAAGTTAGCTGGCTGTACTCATGTACCTGGAACTTTCAGTCTAGCCACCTGGCAGCCTCATTGGCCCGGCTGACTTACACCCATTGAATTCACCAGTAATCTTCACATGAGCAATTTCCATTCTCAAACTTGTGCAAACACTTCGGATCCTTGATCAGTATCTGACGCCCATATTTCTCTGAAACTAACTTAGCAAAGTTGTGACAATGGTTACACATCCTTGCAGTTTTGATTATCCGTATGCTTCTGAAGTGAGGGGAGTCAGAAATCGCAAGAGCAATTGCTAGTTTCTCGCAATGGATTCCTGCAACTTCTTCCATTTCTTCTTCAACTTCTAGAGTTCCATTACCAGTGTCAGGCATATGAATCATCATCAATTCTAATTCAGCTACTATATGCTCTGACGCAACACTATCACCAGTTGAGAAGAAATAGACCATGTTTCTGATTTCTGTTGAACAACTCTCAATCCCATCCAACACCCTTCCTTTGTGTACCATCACCTTCGGCACATCAAAAGATTTTCCAGCTAGATCCTGCAGATTAGAAACCACCATTTGGATTCTGGGATCATTGGGTTCAATCACTGACATCTCTGTGGCCGCCAGTTGTGCCAGCCTTACATTTCCGTGCATTATTGCTGAGGTTAGTAATGCCTCCCACACTGTTAAATTGGGTGTGAGTGGCATCCCGTCAATAATTTCATATGCTTCTTGCAGTCTCCCAGACCGTCCAAGAAGGTCTACCATTGCTGCGTAATGATCTAAATCTGGAGTTACATTATAAACTTTGTCCATATTGAAAAAGATATCTCTCCCTTCAGATACCATCCCCTCCATACCGTATGCTTTGATAACAGCTGTCAAAGTTGTATGGTCTGGCAGCACACTGTGTTGCTTCATTTTAGAGAAGCAATCCAATGCTTTAGCTGGAGAACCATGCAGTAAATGTGCAACAATGATACAATTCCATGTAATAATGTTCCTTGAGGGATGCCTATCAAAAACAGCACAGGCACCAGCAAGATCACCAGATTTTGAATAGGCATTAATAAGTGCGTTTGAAATTTTTCCATCCATTTCTAAGTTGTGGTGAAAAATGCAGGCATGGATCTCCCTTACTTTCCAAGCTGCAACCAGATTTGCGAATGCGGGGATGATACTTAGGACTGTAATGTAGTCGGGCTTCATACGAGCTGATTGCATCTGCCGAAATATTCTTAAGGCTCTATCAACATACCCATTATGCACAGAACCAGCAATGAGTATGTTCCAGGAAGCTGTGTCCCTTTTAATTCCATAACCTTCCATGGTCTGGAATAGTTCAAAAGCTCTCTCGTCGTCCCCATTCCGTATGTATCCTGATATCATTGTATTCCAGGTTATCACATTGCGGCGGACACCATAATTCTCCATCTTACAGAAGAGTTCATATGCTTTGCCACAATATCCCGCTTGTGCATACCCTGCAACCATTGAATTCCAGGAGAAGATATCCTTCTCTGGTATCTCGTTAAATATTCTACATGCTGCTACTATGTCTCCACATTTAGCATACATGTCAACCAAAGAGTTCCCAGAAAGCACGTTGTTTACACTCCCAACCTTAATGGCATGGCAATGGAGCTCACTTCCCTGGCTTAGTAGCTTCAAACTCGCACAAGCTGAGATAGCACACGCAATTGTCATGCTATTTGGTTCAACTCCAGCAAGACGCATCCGGATAAAACATTGAAGTGCCTCATCCCCTCTGTCGCTATGAACGAAACCTGACACAAGGCTAGTCCACGTGACAACGTCTGGTTCAACTCCAGACTCTTCCATCTGTTCCAGCAGTTCCACGGCCACATCAAGATCCCCAGACCTAGCATAACTCGAAATTAATGTATTCCATGTGACAACCCCAGCTCTGTCCCTTCCTGCCTCATATCATCGAGAAGCCTCCGTGCTTCCTCCCACTCACAAGACCGGCAACACCCAAAAATCATGGAGTTCCATGTGCCCAAGTCCCGGCGCCTCATCTTCTCAAACACCCCACGAGCACGTCCCAGTTCTCCACATTTGACGTACATAACCAGCACCGAGTTGCCTACAGGTACATCCTTCACTCTCCCCATAAAGCCTCTCCGGATAGCCATGGAATGCAGTGCACTCCCAAGCTCCAGGTCCTCGGCGTACGCACACGCTTGCAAAATCCGAGTGATCAAGAACCTGTCAGGGAGCACCCCTTCCTTGACCATGCTCACTGCAAGCTCAAGGACCTCATCGAACATGCCCCTGGTGGCGTACGCACCTATCATGGCCGACCAGGCGAGCAGGTCCCTGCGCCTCATTCCGTCAAACACCTTGCGAGCGTCGCCTAGACGCCCCGCGGACGAATGAAACGAAATGAGCTTGGTCTCCGAGACAAACCGGGGCTCCCTGCGAGCGGAAGAGCTGGATTGGTGGGCTCTTCCCTCTTCGAAGGGCCGGGCGCGGTGGGGGAAATGGACGCTTCTCGTTTCTTGAAGCGAAAGTGTGAAGGGCGGAGCTTGCGCGAGTGCCATGATGGGTTCTTGGTGGCGGCCATGGCAGGGCCGAGAGGGCACCTGCGGTGGCAGGTGGTGAGACTTGGTAAGAAGGGGGGAAGGGAAGGGAGGGAGGACGAGCTCCATGGGAAGGAGAAGGAGAGGTTCTTGGCAGGCTTGGGTTTTTGCATGTTATCCTCTCCGTTCTTCTGTCCTTTTCCTCTCCTCTGCATTTTTTCTCCTCTACGTAACACCCGCACAATATGTTTTTTTTTTTTTTTTTTTTTTTTTTTGAGAAACGCACAATATGTTTGGCCGCCATTTTTACACATACGCGGTGAGAAACCATTCACCGCACTTCATTCGAGCATATCTCCACGGCGCCACGATAGCCCCAATAGGGGGCTATCTCAACAACAACAAAAGATAGCTTTTTTCGGAAATATCCGAAATACGGTCACTGAATTTATTTATTTGGCTCAATATGGTCAGTGGTACGATTTGACATAGTACATATTTTGCTTAGCAGGCATATCATTGACCATATTTTGCTTAGTAGCCATACCATTTACCGATTTGATCATCACATGACACTAATTAATTAGCCTGTATGACAAGTGTTTTGTCTCACCTGTCAGCTGGAGGAAAATAAACGTGGTGTTAAATACCCCTACAGCAAAATTTTAACATCATGTTTACTTATTCTTCCAGCTGACAGATGGGACTAGTGTAATTTTCTAAAACACTAGCCACGTAGGCTAATTAATTAGTATCATGTGACGGTTAAATCGGTCGGTGGTATGGCTGGTAAAAGAAAATACGTATACCAAAACGTACCACTGACCGTAGCGAGGCAGTTAAAGTAACTTCACTAGGCTAATTTATGTATTCTGAAGGTGACCAAAGTAAAACCACCCATCAAGTTCAATGATTGTAGATGGAATTTTCTCGATACAAAAAAATCGGCCTCACCCACGTCCATGTCCTTTCACCCCCAAATTTCGGGGCTGGTTTCAAGGTGTCGGACACGTCCCTCGGATCGGTGGATACAAGATATCATTGACACAGACCGATCAGCCTAGATTAACGGCGCCTTTTCCATTTCCGAGGTAGGCGCTACACCTTCTCTATGTGGCGGCGGTGCAGCTTCCCACATGTCGCTTTCCGCGCCTTCGCCGTCATTTCCCGGCGACAAGCCCCTTGTAAATGGCCCACTAAGCCGCCGTCTCCCTTTGTCTCCCATTTGCTGTAAAAACCCGAAAAAATGATAAACGCAGTCGTTGCCAACTCCTCCGCCTTTATCATCAAATGACGATGGCGTGGAGGCGGAGGAAACGAAGAGGGGGACGGGGGAGGAGATGCCACCCGTCTGGCCACCTACGACACCATGCACCGGGAGATGCTGGAACGGCGCCTTAGAGAAGTCACCGCAAGAGACCAGCACGCTCATCGCTAGGCGTGTTTTAGAGATCTCCGCTGACACTGCGACGAGGAGGCCCCTGCTCGTGGCCGACGAGCGGCAAACCGCCACGGGGCTGCAATACTAGAGGGAGGCAGCGCACACCGCTGGAGGAGGCGCACCACCTAGTGATGTGCAAAGCAGCGACAACGAGAAGGATGGCGCGCAAACACCACCTTGCGATCCATCGACGCGCAACAGCGAGGCTAGTGGCAGCAGGGTTGAGCCCCCTCCTGTCATCAACCTGGATTATTATTTAGTTTTTAGTTTAAATTTCCGTTGTAATATGTTCTTCAATTGAATTTAGGTGTTTCGTTTAAAACAATTGTTTGGGGACGCTCTTGGTGATGGATCAAGATATACGAATAAGGGGGATTAAAAAACAGATACACAATGTCATGTTTACACAATTATATCATAATGTGACTAGATACGAAATTAAGTAATACCCTCAACTAACGAGTTGGCTAAATTATTTCGTACAGAAGGAAGTATCCATCCTCATCGGAGTTGATGCATCAGTGTTGCGTGAATTACAACAATAAATTGATATGCTTAATTTTAAATGTCGGGGACTAAATCACGGGGTGTATGTATTTGGGCGTGATGACCTTCGGGTGACACCTTTAATGTGGGGTCAGGATGCTCCTCCACGAGCTTCGCTCTCGGCTCGATCATTAACAGGACTCGCGCAGGGAAGCAGAGCTTTTCGGTAGGCCGGGTTGTTGAATTAGCGCCACACTTTCGAGGGGCGACGAGGGGCACGACTTAGTCCGAGGGTGCTTGTCGTAGTTGGTTTGATGTGGTCGGGACGCTTAGCGGCTAGTGTCAAGTAAGAAGTCGATTGTAGGACGTAGTAAAGGGTTCCTAACGGGTTCCTGAGGAGTCTGGCGATGCTCAATATGGCTTCGATGAGGTACCGAAGAGATCTTGAGTGGTTCCGACAAACTACGATGAGGTTTTGGCCAAATTCGGTGAGATTCCGGTGAACTCCAGCGAGGTGCACCCAGTTCCGGCGAGGGTCTTGCAAGGTCCGGCGTGGACCAAGGTGGTCGGAGGTGAAGATGGCTGGTGGGGGCCAACAGAGCTCCCGGCAAGATTTCGGCAAGGAGAGAGTCTGAAAATGGGGATCGACGAGGTGTTCTGAAGGGACAGAGGCGGGGTGGCGCTGTGCGGCCAGCCGACATCGGCTCACTCTCCCCTCCCCTCCTCTCCTCTCACTTCTCAAGGGGCAAAATGAGAGTGGGCGTGTGGGATCAAACCACCAAGTGCCCTCCTTATGGGAGGTGGAGTCTTTACATAGTACGTGGGATGGCATCTTTACATGGCATATTTTAAGGAATATTCTTTCCTATAGGCTATAGGAGGGCTATGAAAATATCTAGGGAAACTTTCTATAAGGGGTTGCCTATTCCCACTCCTATAGAGCCTACCATTGTACTTTTAGCCACTATAAGGAGTAATTGATGTGATGGAGATATGCCCAAGAATAAATAAATAAATAAATGTTATTATTAATATTTGTTTCATAATTATATGTTTATATTTCTCTATTATAACTTTATGGTTTCTTAATAAACAATTCAGAGAAAAAATGATACACACGTGTGGAAAAGTGAACACCAAGTATGGTCCTAGTTTTGCCTCGTAGACTAAATCATTTGTTATATGATGACCCTATTTTTCTGGTGATGGGCAAAAAGGTTGTTAGTAACAACGAAATCACATTATGGTGGAACAATGGGGCTGGATGACCCAACTTATTGATATGCTACGAGATCTTATTGTCAGAGTATTAACAGTATTATCAAAGATGGTTAATGTACTTACATGTACTACGACCATGAGGGTATTAGGTTCATTCATGTTGGAAAGGATGTTTTTATTATGTCTAATGTCACATCATAAAAGGGTGATCATAACCGTAGCTTCTGGTTAAACCGGAAAATGTGTATTGGACTTAATGATTCAAGACTGGAACACTAGTATAGAACTACACAATAGATATGGGGTCAAAACCCTCCATTCTGATTTAGTCTACAAGCAAAAACAAAACATATCTAGATTTGGATATAGATCTAGAGATGGACCTTAGCTGTTTTTGAACTAATGTCGAACTGCTGGTGGGCATATATGTTATCGGATATGTCTGATGATGTCCATGACCGTGGGAGGTTGGGTAAGTCAGGCACCATGTTCGGGGACACCACCTCCTGCTGCGTGAAGCCATCTGAGATGTGCCACTGCAAAGATGACACGAGGTCGGAAGCGGCCGTGGTCGAGAACATAGCCCTTCTTGGTGTCGGCGTGGTCGCAGACGTCGGAGTGGATAGAAATCAACATCTCCGCAGCCCCCTTGTTTGCTGCCTCGTCCTCGCAGCATCCGCCTTCTCGTAGACATGTGTCTACACGAAACCAAACGAGTTGTCCTCCTTTTCCACTAGGTTCACAATTTGTTTCTTCATGTCTTGGACGGACGACTGAGCGGGCGTCCGTGGATTAGGGCATTTTCCGGTCGTTTGGCCCCAGCGTATCTGGCGTTGGCCTTTCGGCGCTTCTACCGGCGTTTTCTGTGGCCTGGGGGCGCATGTTTCTAGTCGCACCCCCAGTTTTTGGCCCCCAGCGCACCAGAAATTGAGTAAATTTGAAAGTTCCTTTTCCCGCTACCAAAAACGGCAAGAATTTGACAATATCAGCGATCAAAACAGCCATAGTTCGGCGATCGAATCAACATAGGCACAGTTCGGCGATCGAATCAAAATAGCCACATTCAGCGAGGCATAGACGCAAAAATAAAATGGTAGAAGGCGCCTCCTCTGCAGCCTCCTCCGCAGAACTTGGCGATGGTGTGGGCGATGTAGTTGGGGCAGAGCTCGGTGTGGCCGTAGGTGCAGAACTCGACGGGGTGGACGAAGCCGCTGTAGGAGTGGACTTAGGGGTAGAACTCGGCATTGGTGTTGGGTTTCTCGCCGTTGCTCGTATCTGGTTCAAGATGAGCCTACGCTCCGCCATGTACCACGTCTTCACTAGGTCGTCCATCATCGCCGTGTCGCCTCCCAGCAAAAATGCCAGATCTGTGTTCCTCTTCTTGGCCGCGACGTTGGTCTTGAAAAGGTCGATCTTGACGTTCTGTTTTTGCAGCATGACTGTCCACCTTGTGTCCGACTTCTCCACCCTCATGACGGCGTGGCTCTTGGCGTCGGCGATGCTTTCCTCGATCGACGACTGTAGCCTTTCGGCGGCGGGCGCCGTATCCCTCGCTGCCTTAGCTTTCTTGTGGCCATCAGGGCACCCTTCCGCCGCTGCCGGGGCCGGCGCGTCCGGGAGGTAGACACCATCTATGCCTTTGGCGAGCGTCAGGCAGACATCCCTCCACTTCTCGCAGGTTTCGATTCTTGTGAAGACGTGCAGGAACTTGAATTCAGCGTCATTGTTGCCTTGGCGGTACGCGTCGAACATCCGGACCATCTGCCATGCCTGAAGGGGATCGTAGGCAGAAAACAAAAAATTTCCTAACAACGATAACCTTAATACAGCCAGAATCTATACTATGCAGATATAGTAATACGCAGGAGATCGATATACATACCCTTGTAGACCGAAAAGCGGGGATCACGCTCCCGCACAAGCGTTGTCGATGAAGCCGACGAAGCCGACCTCAAGGTCGTGTAGAGGAAGAAGACCTCCGAGCGCCACAGGCGTGGCACCTCGCAGGGAATCGCACACGTACGGCGAAGATGACTTCCTCCAGGCTCCGATCCAGGGACGAGCAGCGGAAGACTTGGACCTGAAAACCAGCAGCACGGCGGTGTGCTTATGGTGGAGAAACACTCACCCCGTACACGACTCCAATTGCGGAGTCACGATTAAATGGGAGAGAGAGAGAGAGAGAGAAATTGGTGTGTATTTCAAAGGCAAGGGGCACCCATATATATAGGTGGAGGAGGGAGACCATCTCCCTTGGCTAAGCCATGTGGGACTAAACCCCACATGGCCTAGCCGGCCAAGGGGGCAGTCGGCCCCTAGGTGGGCTCCATTTGGCCCACCTAGGCCGGCTGGCCCTCCCCTTCTTTTTTTTCTTTTTCTTTTTGGGGTTTTTCCCCTAATGGGCCTTTAAAATTCGAATTTAATTAAATAAAAATATATTTAATCATTAATTCAACTAATTAATATCAAATACATTTTATCTAATTAATTCCAGCTCCGAAAACTATTTCGTCGCTCTCCGATCTCCATCGGAACTCTCCCGGAACATTTCCGGTGCTCTCTTTTATTTTTTCCTTCTATTTCCAATCTATTATAAATGTCATCCTCCCTTAAGTGTGTTACCCTAGCGGTTCGAGATCTCGCCAGACATAATCGAGACACGCTCTCCGATTAATGACTAATTCGTGGACCTTGGATACCCAGAATTAATCCCTGTGAGATAACGAAATAACTTTGTCGTTCGAACCTAGACGTCGAGTCTTAAACCTTTTGCCATGGCGATACTTAGCGTGTCCGAGACTCGTTCATAGATATCATGATACCTAGCTTGATCTCGTTACCGACAACACTATCTTCTACTCGTCCGTGATGTTATGTCCCCGTGACCTAGTCACATGCTTGCAAGCTCATTGACATAATCTCACCGAGTGGGCCCTAGAGTATCTATCCTGCTATGCGGACTGGCAAATCCCGCTCTTGACCCCTCGTCTCAACATACTCCCTTCCAATACCCGAGAGGAACACCGTTATTGTCACATTAAATAAATATGACGTTAGATGCAATCAAAGTATCTTTCAGGAATAGCAATAAGAGTTGATCTCATGGTCAAAGGCGTAATGACTACGTCCTACAAATATTGGGTATGTCCATCACGTCATTCTCCCAATGACATGACTCCATTGTCAATTGACACCAACGTCACATGATCGGGAAACCTCGATCATCGATTGCACAATGAACTAGTTACATAGAGGCTACTAGGGACCTGGTTGTCTACGTACCACACGTGTATTAATGTTTTCGCTTAATACAGTTATAGCATGGTATAAAACATATTACGAACATTTGAGATATGACAAATAAACTATCTTTATTAAGTGCCTCTAGGGCATATCTCCTTCAGTTTCCCACTTGCACTAGAGTAACACTTAATCTAGTTTACCACTTTGGTAAAAGCTTAAACACATATAAAAACTTGGTGCATGCTTGTGGCGCCCCGACCCGACTGCTATGCAGTGATGCTGTGTGTCACCGGTTAAGCGATACAACCGGAGGTTACGGGTTTACCAATCCCTGGCCAAAACCTTTGGCAGGCGTTGCTCGGAATTGATCATCGGCAACGCAACACCCCGATTGATGCCTTAACACAGGCATAACTATCAATGCATAATAGAAAGATCAAGACTTGTGGAACAACTGGCACATCACAGACTCTACGACACAAATCATTATAGTTCAACTCCTATAATAGAGAAAGATAGCAAATTACAACCAGAGGTCACAGACCCAACATTACAACATGCGGAAGCGAATTAGGTTGTTCTAAACAACAAGAACCAAATTATGGCCTAAGAGGCCTACAGATAAACATTCAAGCGCCAGCTGTTCCGGGATGTCCCAAGCTGCCACCTGGGAACCCCCAGACTACTCGTCGACGTCCACAAAGAACCCACCTTCGAGGTCGGTGAAGTCCTCCTCTGAAACAAAACAAACGACGTTGAGTTTGACGAACTCGCAAGATTATATATAGAGCTTTAGCTTGATGAGGCTTTCAAAGTTTTATGGATGTTTTGCATAAAGCTGATTTTATTTATGAAAACATAACTCCATGGCATCGACTAATCAGAATATTTTCAAAAGGGGTAAGAAGTAACTCTTCTCTTTTGATCACCTTTCTCATCATCAACCACCATCATCATTGTACCTGTTCTACAAAGGCACCTCCCCGAATCACCCTCGAGGAAGCTGACCTTGCATTCTTGAATAGTACCTTTAGTACCCAGGTTTTAATCATTCCGTTCAAGTTATTCTATGATCTTATCGTCCTTTCCCAAGTTGTCCGTAACCGTGGACACGGCTTTTCGAAAAGATTTAACCCTGCAGGGGTGCACTGTGTTTACCTTCGGTACCGCCCGGCTCATTGCCTACGCTTAGCTCTCTTCCGGGGAAAGCCGGCTGAGTGGGAACGGTTACAACCTTTACCTTGCTTGAGACTAACCCAGAATCATCAGTGGCGGTAGGACAGGTTCAGTGCCTCCAACACCCTGTCCCGCGGCCACTTAGTTTCCTGACACCACCATCCTCATCTCAGTCTTGGCCACCATCCCAACGCACGCGCAAATGGAAGCCCGAACTAGAGGACCCTCGGCTAGTCCTTCACAACTTAGTCGGTCGACGAGGGCTCCATATACCCCACCGAATGGAAGCGCGCTCATTCTTGGTTCAAGAGGTAAAGAACTCGCACCTAGGCGGCGAGAGTGAGACAAAGCACCACAACCACAGTGGCCTCTCATCCCCACCTTTAAGCATTTTATTACCTGTCACCACAATTTCTGCACCATCATCCGGACATTTCAACACCTATTTCCAACATGAAATATCCATCGGACGACTAAGCATTTAACTAGGCATGGCTAAGCATCAACATAGCATAGTTAAGTATTTCAGGCCAACAATACAATCCTATGGATAATAGGAGGGGAAAACAGGTAATGGCATCGGAAACTTAATGCAACTATAGGATACTCTAATCCAATAAAATTGACATTTGGAACCGCATGCAATATTATAGTGGAGAAAATATTTGCGGAAAATATGATAGGACATGCTCAGAGGGGGATTACGCTTGCCTTGTTGATATGGCTGGGAATAGGGATCGTCACGATACGGTGGTGGCACTTCAGCTCCTTGATCTACCAATTCACAAACAATAACGGGAAGGAACGAATAAATACCACGAAAATACAATAGGTGCAATGCACAAACACATGATGGCATGACAATTTAGATGTACTAAACTTATTATAGGCTATCCGGCAATTTTAAATGGGGTGCGAAAAATAATTACTTCAACTAGATAAGAAGACACCCCATATTTAACTTAATGATTCTCCTAGCGTCTGGAAGTGCATTACTTTTACGGTGATCAAATATGCATGACATGAGGCTTCTAGATAGTTCACATTGTTCTGAGCGTTTTGGTATATTATACACAATTTTCTGGCAACCCGATAAAGAGTTATTACATTTATAAAATTCCTCTTTAATTCGGTCCCTCTTGCTGAATTATTTTAAAGCAACAACTAAAACTAGAACACCCAGGTTTGGAAAAAGGTGAAATAGGAAGTATTTTAAGTATTGAACTAAATCGGAATATCAGATTTGCCTTTGTCTCGGAAAATCCGATGCAAGTGAAACATGAGTTTTGACGTACTGGGATTATTCGGATTATCCTAATTTTGTAAAATCGGAATATCCGATGGCCGCAGTGTCGTGAAATTTGGCTAAGGACCCAAAAGTTTATAGCACTGGAGTACCTCGGAAAATCCGAATGCTTTTGGTTTCGGATTATCCGAGCAGAGACTCGAGCGGCACCGCGGCGCACTGCGACGGCGATGTGCGACACGGAGGCTAGGGGAGGAACAGAGTGCACTGGGGAGGTTCAGTAGCTCACCCTAAACTCGTGGATGTGCTCGGCGGAGACGGAGGTGGACGGGAACGGCGGCAATCGCACGGCGGAGCGGCGGCGGTGGTCGGAGAAGAATGTGGCGGCACGGTCGATTTACGGCTTCCCGGCTCAATTCCTCTGGCGTGGACGGAGAAGACGGCGCGGCGGAGCGTTTGCCCCAAACGGCGGTGATCGGCGTGGGCTACAGCGGCGGGGAGCGGCGGTCAACTGCGGCGGCCGTCGAGCTCGGTTTCATCGCGGGAGAGAAATGGAGAGAGGAACGGAGAGAGAAATCGGGGGAGGGAGCAGGTGTGGCCTCGTGGGGCTTGGTCTCCTCACAGAGGAAGGGCAGAGCAGGGGGGCCCGGCGCGGGCGCGTCGTGCGGCATGGCCACGGCGGCATGGCGCCAGTGGAAGGAGAGAGACGACGGCGTTTTGCAGATAACCCCTGGACAATATTTTCCATCATGAATTGGTCCTTTTCAGCTTTTAGTTTTAAAACCCGTGGCTTTAGGGATTTTATAGGGCACTAAACCATTTTCAAAAATTATGACAAAATTTGGGTAGCCTCTCTCTAACAAGTAGAAGCTCCACAAAATTTGGTGACTCAAAATAAAATGTTTTGAACCACTTTTGTTTAGAAAGGTTGGTTATGTTATTTTCTTCAATACAATTTGATATTCCTTTGGAAATTTCAAAGCATGTGCAAAGTATTATTTTTGAACTATTGGAACTTCCTTGACAAATATAAGAGGTCAAAGTATTTTGTTTTGCAAGTTTGGGTGCCTCCATTGTTCTGAGATTGGTTAAAGCAAGTTTGGCATTTTGTTTTTAAAATGGTGCCAAACCAACAACAATTCCCTAACCCAACAACAATTCCCTAACAACAATTCCCTAACCAAAAGTTAGTGGTTCCAAGAGATACACACTGATGCATGGATGCCATGATGCATGAGAAAGGAAAAGCGAAAATTTTACTCAGGTTTTAGGTTCTCAAACTTTGGGCGGTTACAATTCTACCCCCTTACAGGAATCTCGTCCCGAGATTCTAAGATTGCGGAAAGAAGTCGGGATACTCCTCACGAAACTAGCCTCTCTTTCCCAAGTTGCTTCCTCCTCGGAATGGTGAGACCATTGAACTTTGAGGAACTTGGTAGTCTTGTTACGGGTCTTCCTTTCGGCTTCGTCCAGGACACGGATAGGATGCTCGCGATAAGTGAGATCTTCCTGGAGATCTAGCTCCTCATGATTGACTCCATGGATAGGATCTTTAAAGCAACGGCGAAGTTGGGAGACATGAAACACATCATGTACATTTGGGAAGATGACCGGTAACTCCAACTTATAAGAAAGATCTCCTCGCTTGGCCAGAACGGTGAAAGGGCCAACATAGCGAGGGGCCAATTTCCCTTTGATACCGAAGCGGCGAACGCCACGAAGGGGAGAGACGCGGAGATAAGCTTTATCACCAATTTCATAGTGAATTTCCTGATGGTGCTTATCATAGTAGCTCTTCTGCCTAGACTGAGCAATCTTCAGATTCTCTCGTATGATTCTCAACCTTCTCCTCAGCTTCATTGATCACATCGGACCAAAGAGTGCTCTCTCTCCGGTCTCGGACCAATTTAGAGGAGTGCGGCATTTTCTTCCATAAGAACCTCGAATGGAGCCATGCCCAGACTAGCTTGATAGCTATTGTTGTAGGAGAACTCCGCGAAAGGGAGATACTTTTCCCAACCCTTGCCAAAAGAGATTACACATGCCCTAAGCATGTCTTCCAAACTTGGTTCACTCTTTCGGTCTGACCATCAGTTTGAGGATGGTAGGCGGTACTGAAGTTGAGACGGGACCCATAGCAGTTTGGAAACTCTGCCAGAACTTGGATACAAAGATACTTCCACGGTCCGATATGATCCTCAGAGGGACCCCATGCAATGGAACAATACGAGCCATATATAAGTCAGCAAGTTGACTTGCCCGTATATCATCACGGACTGGTAGGAAGTGAGCAACCTTGGACAGTCGATCAATGATTACCCAGATTGCATTGTTGCCCTTTTGAGATCTGGGAAACCCGGTGATGAAGTCCATACCGATTTCATCCCATTTCCACTCGGGACTGCAATAGGGCGAAGAGTGCCGGCAGGCCTTTGATGTTCAGCCTTTACCCGTCGACAGGTGTCGCATTCAGCAACATACTTGGCAATTTCCGTTTCATCCGAGTCCACCAGAATTGTGGTCGAAGGTCTTGGTACATTTTGGTACTACCGGGATGAATAGAGAGAGGTGATTCATGAGCTTCTTGTAGGATCAGCTCCCTCAAATTCGGTTCTTTGGCACTACCAAGCGGTCACCAAAATAAACAACTCCGGATTCATCTTCGAGAAACATTTGGCCTTTCCGCTAGCAATGTTCTTCTTGATATTCAGGATACCCTCATCCAGCTTCTGAGCATCCTTAATCTGGTCTACAAGAGTAGCTTTGATCTCCAGATTTGCAAGGTAGCCAGAGGGAACAATTTCCAGGTTCAAACGGCGAACTCTTCATGAAGAGCAGGTTGGCCTTCTCAATCATCAGATTGTTGCAATAAGACTTCCGACTTAGCGCGTCAGCCACGACGTTTGCTTTGCCGGGTTGATAGTTCAGACTCACATCATAGTCCTTGATTAACTCCAACCAACGCCTTTGCCTGAGATTTAAATCCGGCTGGGTGAAGAGGTACTTCAGACTCTTGTGATCCGAGAAAATCTCGCAACGGTTACCAAACAGGTATGGTCTCCATTGCTTCAAAGCATAACCACCGCGGCAAGTTCTAGATCATGAGTTGGGTAATTGTGCTCATGCGGCTTCAATTGGCGAGAAGCATATGCCACCACATGGCCATCTTGCATTAGTACACAGCCCAAGCCTTGCAGAGAGGCGTCACAGAAGACGACGAAATCCTTGCTTGTGTCCGGCAGGACAAGCACAGGAGCGGACGTGAGTTTGGCTTTCAGTGTTTTGAAGCTCTCTTCAGCTTCGTCCGTCCATACGAACTTTTATCCTTCTTGAGAAGGTCAGTCAGGCCTTGGCTATCTTGGAGAAACCTTCGATGAATCGGCGGTAGTAACCCGCCAATCCGAGAAAGCTACGATGTCCTTGACTGACATTGGAGTTTTCCAATCCAAATGGACTGAATCTTGTCGGGAATGACAGCCACACCATTAGCGGATATCACATGACCAAGGAAGACAAGATTATCCAACCAGAACTCACACTTGGAGAACTTGGCATAGAGGCGGTGTTCTCGAAGTCGTGTCAGAACCAACCGAAGATGTTCGGCATGCTCTTCATCGGTTTTGGAATAAACGAGGATGTCATCGATGTAAATGACGACAAACTTGTCAAGATAATCCATGAAGATGGAGTTCATGAGCCTCATGAAAGTAGCTGGAGCATTGGTGAGACCAAAGGACATGACGGTATACTCATATGAGCCATACGAGTAACAAATGCCGTCTTTGGGATATCCTCCTTTCTGATCTTGATCTGATGGTATCCTGACCTCAGATCCATCTTGGAGAATACCGTTGCACCAGCTAACTGATCCAACAGATCATTGATGCGAGGAATAGGATACTTGTTCTTGATTGTCACCGCATTCAACGGTCTATAGTCAGAGACTAGACGAGGCACGGTAGAATCTCTCTTTTTGACAAAGAGTACCGGACAACCCCAAGGTGAACTGCTAGGCTGAATGAAATCCTTCGCTAACAGCTGATCAATTTGCTCTTTCAACAGAGCCAACTCTTCCACCGGCATACGGTAGGGCTTCTTGGAAATCGGAGCAGTACCGGGAAGTAGATCTATGACAAACTCCACACTTCGGTCAGGAGGCATGCCAGGCAATTCTTCCGGGAACACATCCGGGAAGTCACACACCACGTGTATGTCCTGGATTTCAGGAGGGGATTCGCCTTCCATAAAGCAAAGGAGGATCTCGGTGAGTTGGGTATGACTGAAGATGGAGGTCTTGAGAGTGCAGACCAATACTCAACAATGTCGCCGGAAGAGTGGTCACGGTAATGGTCTTGGCAGCACAGTCGAGATTAGCCCGGTATTTTACTAACCAGTCCATGCCCAGTATGACATCAATGCCACTTGACCTCAGAGCTACCAAAGAAAAGGAAAGACGAGTAACCTATAGTAATCTGGACTCAGGAGTAACCCCATCGGTTTGCCATTTGGAGCCAGGAGTGGAGATCACCAAGGGACGCTCATTTTCTCAACGGTATTTTGTGGTCTTTTGCAAAAGCTATGGATATGAATGAATGCGATGCTCCAGAGTCAAACAAAACTGTAGCAAGATTGTTGTTGATTCGTAGCTCACCCATAAGGACGCCGGGGTCCTCTTCAGCTTCTTCAGCAGAGACGTGGTTCAGGCGACCACGCACAATAGGTCCAGCCTTGCCAGCTGGAGTGGCAGGGGCTCGTGCAGGAGTTCCCGTGATAGGTGCCTTCTGGGGGCACTCCCTGGAGTAGTGGCCAGCCTGGCCACAGGTGTAGCAGGTGAGTCCAGGTGGAGCAGGTAGCATAGGACGATACCCACTCCCGCTTGCCCCAAGTGTCGAAGTAGTGGGGCGCGGAGGTGGTGGCCTGTATCCCGCGGCCCTCGGCATGAATGGAGCACGCGGCACAGCGCTGTAGGGAACAAACACCCTGCGCTTCTTGCTCTCAGAACCCGAGGAACTCTGGTGGTCCCCGTGTGCTGGCCTCTTGGAAGCCTCAAGTTCCTTTCTTCCCTGCTCAAGAGTAAGAGCCTGGTTGAACAGCTCCTGGTAGGTCTGGAACTTGAAGGGCAGTAATCATAGCGGAGCTGCGGCGCAAGACCCTTGCGGAACAGCTCTTGCTTGTCAGCATCAGTGGTCACGTCCCTTGGGGCGTAACGAGAGAGATGGTTGAATTCACAACCATAAGTGCGGAGGTCCATACGTCCCTGTTGCAAATCCAGGAACTCCCTCCTCTTCAAATCCATGATCGGCTGAGGGATGTAAGCCGCACGGAAGGCAGTGCGGAAATCAGCCCAAGTGAAGACATGGTTGGCCGGAAACAATGCCACATGGCTTTCCCACCAACAGCCAGCTGCACCAACCAGAGGTAGGTGGCGAAGTTGACTTGCTCGGCCACTGGGACATGCAGCGCGGAGAACTTGCGCTCCAAGCGCGAAGCCAATCATCAGCTTCCAGTGGCTCCTTAGCATCAGCAAAGGTGGGTGGCTGCGAGCGCAGGAACTCAGTGAGAGTGTTGCAGCCATTCCTCTGTGCATTCTGCTGCACCAACTGCTCAAGCAACGCTCATTGCGCCCACGGTTCTCCTCAATGGCCATCAAGACCTGAGCCATCGAGGGTGGTGGCGGTGGTTCCTCATCATTGTGGTTACCACGGCCTCCTCGAGCCATTCTGGAGATTTGACAATGACACAGTTAGTATCTTCCTCCGAATGGTTGAAACAATAGCATTAGCGTCTACTCAAGTACACAGACTAGGGACGATAATACATTGTGTAACAACTAACAAGGATCAACAAGATAGAACTTGGGTCAAAGATCAGCATCATGTGCTACTAGCGAGAGATTCAATGGTTAAGAACCACGATTCAACACACTCTAGTTGGCACAATCCGGGACCTTCTGTTCAAGTCCTTGGGTTAAAACCCAACGAAGGAATAAGTGATCAGACTCGGTAGGATAAGTGTTCAAACATCTGAGTTGATTTGGTTTGCAACGCAGCGGGAGCAACCGGACACATAACACTAAAGGTAGAACCCAACCCGTGATCCTAAATTTTGAAGTAACAGATGAGGTAAAACCTTTAACTCAAATCGAGGTAAGATTGCTCCGAGATTAGAGTAACCAGATAAGGAGTAAAAAGAATCCTAAGATGGTTTTCACAACTCATTTTTAGGTTAAAAATATTTTCACAAACACTAGACTCAACGTCGACCAGTAGAAGGGTTTCCTACAGGCAGTACTGCTCTGATACCAACTTGTGGCGCCCCGACCCGACTGCTATACAGTGATGCTGTGTGTCACCGGTTAAGCGATACAACCGGAGGTTACGGGTTTACCAATCCCCGGCCAAAACCTTTGGCAGGCGTTGCTCGGAATGATCATCGGCAACGCAACACCCCGATTGATGCCTTAACACAGGCACAACTATCAATGCATAATAGAGAGATCAAGACTTGTGGAACAACTGGCACATCACAGACTCTACGACACAAATCATTATAGTTCAACTCTTATAATAGAGAAAGATAGCAAATTACAACCAGAGGTCACAGACCCAACATTACAACATGCGGAAGCGAATTAGGTTGTTCTAAACAACAAGATCCAAATTATGGCCTAAGAGGCCTACAGATAAACATCAAGCGCCAGCTGTTCCGGGATGTCCCAAGCTGCCACCTGGGAACCCCAGACTACTCGTCGACGTCCACAAAGAACCCACCTTCGAGGTCGGTGAAGTCCTCCTCTGAAACAAAACAAACGACGTTGAGTTCGACGAACTCGCAAGATTATATATAGCTTTAGCTCGATGAGGCTTTCAAAGTTTTATGGCTGTTTTGCATAAAGCTGATTTTATTTATGAAAACATAACTCCATGGCATCGACTAATCAGAGTATTTTCAAAAGGGGTAAGAAGTAACTCTTTCTTTGATCACCTTTCTCATCATCAACCACCATCATCATGTACCTGTTCTACAAAGGCACCTCCCCGAATCACCCTCGAGGAAGCTGACCTTGCATTCTTGAGTAGTACCTTTAGTACCAGTTTTTAATCATTCCGTTCAAGTTATTCTATGATCTTATCGTCCTTTCCCAAGTTGTCCGTAACCGTGGACACGGCTTTTCGAAAAGATTTAACCCTGCAGGGGTGCACTGTGTTTACCTTCGGTACCGCCCGGCTCATTGCCTACGCTTAGCTCTCTTCCGGGGAAAGCCGGCTGAGTGGGAACGGTTACAACCTTTACCTTGCTTGAGACTAACCCAGGATCATCAGTGGCGGTAGGACAGGTTCAGTGCCTCCAACACCCTGTCCCGCGGCCACTTATTTTCCTACACCACCATCCTCATCTCAGTCTTGGCCACCATCCAACGCACGCGCAAATGGAAGCCCGAACTAGAGGACCCTCGGCTAGCCCTTCACAAGTTAGTCGGTCGACGAGGGCTCCATATACCCCACCGAATGGAAGCGCGCTCATTCTTGGTTCAAGAGGTAAAGAACTCGCACCTAGGCGGCGAGAGTGAGACAAAGCACCACAACCAAGTGGCCTCTCATCCCCACCTTTAAGCATTTTATTACCTGTCACCACAATTTCTCCACCATCATCCGACATTTCAACACCTGTTTCCAACATGAAATATCCATCGGACGACTAAGCATTTAACTAAGCATGGCTAAGCATCAACATAGCATAGTTAAGTATTTCAGGCCAACAATACAATCCTATGGATAATAGGAGGGGAAACAGGTAATGGCATCGGAAACTTAATGCAACTATAGGATACTCTAATCCAATAAAATTGACATTTGGAACCGCATGCAATATTATAGTGGAGAAAATATTTGCGGAAAATAGGATAGGACATGCTCAGAGGGGGATTACGCTTGCCTTGTTGATATGGCTGGGAATAGGGATCGTCACGATACGGTGGTGGCACTTCAGCTCCTTGATCTACCAATTCACAAACAATAACGGGAAGGAACGAATAAATACCACGAAAATACAATAGGTGCAATGCACAAACACATGATGGCATGACAATTTAGATGTACTAAACTTATTATAGGCTATCCGGCAATTTTAAATGGGGTGCGAAAAATAATTACTTCAACTAGATAAGAAGACACCCCATATTTAACTTAATGATTCTCCTAGCGTCTGAAAGTGCATTACTTTTACGGTGATCAAATATGCATGACATGAGGCTTCTGGATAGTTCACATTGTTCTGAGCGTTTTGGTATATTAAACACAATTTTCTGGCAACCCGATAAACAGTTATTACATTTATAAAATTCCTCTTTAATTCGGTCCCTCTTGCTGAATTATTTTAAAGCAACAACTAAAACTAGAACACCCAGGTTTGAAAAAATGTGAAATAGGAAGTATTTTAAGGTGAAATAGGCGGCCGTCGAGCTCGGTTTCATCGCGGGAGAGAAATGGAGAGAGGAACGGAGAGAGAAATCGGGGGGGAGCAGGTGTGGCCTTGTGGGGCTTGGTCTCCTCGCTGAGGAAGGGCAGAGCAGGGGGGGCCCGGCGCGGGCGCGTCGTGCGGCATGGCCACGGCGGCATGGCGCCAGTGGAAGGAGAGAGACGACGGTGTTTTGCAGATAACCCCCTGGACAATATTTTCCATCACAAATTGGTCCTTTTCAGCTTTTAGTTTTAAAACCTGTGGCTTTAGGGATTTTATTAGGGCACTAAACCATTTTCAAAAATATGACAAAATTTGTGTAGCCTCTCCCTAACAAGTAGAAGCTCCACAAAATTTGGTGACTCAAAATAAAATGTTTTGAACCACTTTTGTTTAGAAAGGTTGGTTATGTTATTTTCTTCAATACAATTTGATATTCCTTGACAAATATAAGAGGTCAAAGTATTTTGTTTTGCAAGTTTGGGTGCCTCCATTGTTCTGAGATTGGTTAAAGCAAGTTTGGCATTTTGTTTTTAAAATGGTGCCAAACCAACAACAATTCCCTAACCCAACAACAATTCCCTAACAACAATTCCCTAACCAAAAGTTAGTGGTTCCAAGAGATACACACTGATGCATGGATGCCATGATGCATGAGAAAGGAAAAGCGAAAATTTTACTCAGGTTTTAGGTTCTCAAACTTTGGGCGGTTACAATGCTCGTCTCGTGGAAGAGGAAGTTTAGTCAACGGATCTCCCACATTGAGATCTGTATGTACTTTAAAACACTTCTATGTCAACTCGTTTGACATCATTCCGTATCATATGATAACGGTGAAATATATTTTAGTCGATGGAGTGAGACTCGAACCTTCGCGTAGCATGGGCCTTAAAAGTCTAAGAGATCTATTAAGGGAAACCACACATGCTCGGAAAATCGCTCAGTCCAATCACAGTTGCTACTTCTGAAGTTGCCATATATTCCTATACCTATGTAGATTATGCGACAGTGCATTCATATGCGACTTCGCAAGCTAACCATGTCTTTCTTCAAAACAAAGGACTTGTCCTATATGAGATTTCTAGTCATATGGGTCAGTGTCATAACTTGCATCATCGTAACCTTTTTACGGCAAGTTGTCTTTTCACTCTTACCCTATACCAGAAAACATATCTTCAGTTCTCTTAGACACTGAAGAATATACTTAACGTTTGTTCATTGATCCATCCAGGGATCACTCTAGAACCCGTTCTTCAACCAAGAACTTGGGTCACACCAAGTCGAGCTTTCAGTCTGATAGAATCTATGGCTGAGGCATAGAGGATGTCGAACATCCTTTTCTTTCATTAGTTATCACTGAAAGGCCAAAATAAACTTAATATTTTACCTAGTCATATAAGCAAGAACCTTTTTCTTTGCTTGTTCTATTCTGATACACTTCAGATTCTTAACCTAGGAAAATATTCCGACCTAATGTTATTAAGCCCCTTTTAATCTATACAATTATAGACCTGATGCCTAATACTCCTAACTTTATTCATAGAAAATTTAATCACTTAAATAATCCTTTATACTTTACTAGAGGATATTTATTATTCTCAATATGTCATTACATATAAAATTAGGAATGACACATAGCTCCCACTCAAATATGCCTTCCGCATATAAGACCAGGGAATTTCTTTTAGCTCCCACTCAAGTATGCCATTCACATATAAGATCAAG
This sequence comes from Poa pratensis, assembly GCA_947311845.1. Taxonomy (NCBI): domain Eukaryota; kingdom Viridiplantae; phylum Streptophyta; class Magnoliopsida; order Poales; family Poaceae; genus Poa; species Poa pratensis. The sequence goes on along the minus strand of CAMZMU010000044.1, from coordinate 1,836,755 downwards.
AAAAGCTACTTAGCTCCCACTCACTTCTTTGAAAATGTAGGTTTCTTCAACTATTTTGGACAACTCCAAAATCCTTTGATCACATTATCAAAGTGAAGATTCTAGCTCCGATATGCTTGCTTCAGCCCATGAATGGACAGCTGAAACTTGCATACATGTTTAGCATCCTTAGGATCAACAAACCATCTTATTGTACTAATTACAACTCTTTCTTAATGTTGCCATTAAAAAACATGGTTTCCCTTATCCATCTATCAATTTCTCACTTTGAAATTATAGTAATTGGTAAACGACCCCGAATAGATTAGGCTTCGCCACTTGAGACAAAATCTCGTTGTGGTCAACTTTTGAATATGTCGGAACTGTTTTACGACAAATCGATCCTTATCAGTGTCTATTCTCTCATAAAATTCCATATTCTATTAACGACCTAGATGCCATCAAGAAGATCTCCCAAGTCGTTACTTGGTAATCGTACATGGATTTTATCTCGGATCATAATGACTCATAGCCATTTCTCAGACTTAGGTCTACCATCTCTTCTTTGTAGTTCGTAGGCCTGTCATGTTCCATTAACATGACCTTTACAACAAGATTGTCGTACCACACACTGTGGAACACAGCCTCGTACGCCTACGGTCTTAGTATGAGCTCAGAGCATCATGATCCTTATCATCATTTTCCTACCAATTGAGGAGGACGACACCGGAAACACTTTCCGTTGCGCCACTCTGATGTCTGGAGAGAAAGTTCATTAACTTCGTCTTGCTCTACTTTCTTTCCCACTTATACCCTTGGACAAGAAACTATTTCTTTGCAAGGTATATTCCGGCAATGATTTTGCCTATGTCGTGAGACATGTACCCAACTAATTCTTTAGGTACGGTATACTACAAAGATTTATCCATTTTAGGTTTGATCACATCGAAACACTAAGTTACTGAAACGATAATCTAGGCTAAAAGCCATGCCATCACTCATATGGTATTGCCTCCAGGATTAGATGGTTTCCCTATTATCTAACGTGAATGTTATGTTTCTACCATATGACTCCAATGATCACAATAATTCGATAAGAGATTTTTTTACCACACACTATCCAATAGAGTGTGATTACGACGTCAAAACACACCACAACACTATGGTGTTCCATGCGACGTAATTTGTAGAACTCTTCTCACAAGTCTTCTAATGATATGCCAACCTTATAACTCAAATCTTATATTCCTCGATCTGTATCGCAGGAATTTGATTTTCTTGTTAAGTTTATCTTTCTACTTCACTCCGAACTTGTTTGATCAAATCAAAACCTTTCAGACCAACATTTGGTCATGTGGATATATCCATATCTACTCGAATCATTTGTGAAGTTAACGAAATAAATATTTCCACTACACGTTAATTACTTCATTGATCCACATACATCTATATGCATGATTATCAATAAGTTATATGTCCGCTTTCCGAAAACGGTGTCTTAGTTATCTTGCAAGTGTCAAAAGATCAAATCTAAGGACTTGTAGATCCATCTGTATGGAGCTTCTTCATTGACTACAACATTGACATGACTTAAACGTTAGTGCCACAAGAATGTGGTGTCTTTATTAAGTTTGTATCCTTTGGCATTAATATTATGAATGTGGGAGCTTCTACCATCTAAATTCAAATCGGTGTATGATCATTACTTCATAAATATAGGACAACAATTTTGTCACTAACATGTATGAACAATCGTCTCGCTAGAGGAGACACACTTATAACGATCATACTAACAGGCGATCACAAAAGAATTTATTCAAATGGTAGATGCAGAGGGAGAGTGTCTATGGCCATCACAATCATATTGCATGCCATCAACAACACACATTGTCTCCTCATCCTTCCAAGCTACTCAAGCAGAAAATCTTGTTTTCATAAAACATGACCAGTATTAAAACTTAGTCACTACTGCGAGTACTTGCTTAGGTAAAACATTCATAATGTGTATATCATATATACACCATCATCATTGATGACTTCCCGGCGATCTGTTTCATATTCTTAATTCTACAATGCAATCAAGAATTCATGAAGGTGAACGATTCCCCTTGTATGATATAATCTATGACAAACTATTTGCACCTGGCAACGTTGTCTGTCATCCAGTGATTGAGTTGAGCGAGGCATCTCAATGTCATCAAGTATGACCAATGTCATCGAGTATGACCAATGTCATCAAGTATGACTGCCACGTGCTCCTTTAATGCGATCCATCTGGTTGAGAAGAAAAACAGTCAAAGTACTGATAAACTTCATCAACCCAACTTGCGGTGTATCTCGAGTTCAGCGATCATCTCATATGTTCGCGATCTGACAACTCGCACCCACAATTAATTCTCTATGGTAGAGATTATAGCATACACTGGACTATGATGATATTATCCGCACAAAACTTGATAATCCAAATTATCCTTTTGCTAGCGGAATCTCCGGGTTTATCTCCTAACGGGTATTGTATCACATAGAGCTAACAGTTTAAACAAGGAGTATCCTCAAGCTATCGTATAAAACTATAAAGTTTGGACCCAACCTTTTAAGTTTCTCAATCGCAGGAATGCGCCTAATTTTTAAAGATGGCTATTACATTGGTTAATGTCTACAACGGTTTTGCAAAACATAAGACTTTGTTCATAATAATATGGTTCAAGTTTTAATAAAATAAAACTAGCAGAACTCCCACTTAAAACGAATATCCTCTAATCGTTTTAGTGATTACACGATCCTCATCCATTATGCAACCCCTCATCGTCAGAGCCGGCAACATAACTTCAAAGGTAGACATCGACATGTCATCACAACAACTCTGTGACTCATGCTTAACCTTTCGGTCACCATGTCCGAGGCCATGTTTGTACATGCTAGGCTCGCCATAATAACCTTTAGCGTATACGCTTGTGCAAACATGTCTTACACCCCACTGTATGCGAACGACGATATGTCTGACACCCGATCGTCACGGCCTGCCTCATAACGTAGAACTTTCTTGGTGGTGCACGCCAAAGGAAGAACACTAATAGTATTTTGGAGGGATCATCTTATATTACTACCGCCGTGTAGCTAATATATAACTATATATATACACACAATATAGGATGCATACAACAACATAACATCAATATGTAATGCTACGTGATATGGTCCTTGCGCCGATGGTCTTCTTCGCGCCCACAGTTTATAAACAATTTATCAAACCTACCTTGACCATATCACATTGCCCCTGCAAAAATAAAGTTAGACGCTTTCTACTTTATTTTTTGCATATTTTACGTGGCTTGGGGCTTTCGTAAATAGAACCGGTTTCATACCTACGAACATATGACCACAACAACGATCAAATAATTGCATGTTTATTCATCCTTACGGGCCCTCCATTGAAAATGCAAGCCAACTAAAGAGAGAGAGAGAGACAGACACCCGCCAGCCACATATACGGTACAAGCCGCATGTCAGTTGTGGAACCAGTCTCGCGTAAGCGTACACGTAAAGTCGGTTGATACGTCCAAAACGTATCTATAATTTTTGATTGTTTCATGCCATTTTTATGCTTTTAGCACTTGTTTTATATTAAGTTTATTATTTATTTGGACTAACCTACTAATAGTTGCAAAAGTGCACAATGTTCTTGTTTTACTCTTTGATGTGTAGAAATTATCAAGAATACAAGAGGAAACCTTGTTGGAGTCGAATTGGGACTTTCCTGAAATCTGTCTGAGAACTTTTTACGAAGATTGCCAGTTTGACCCTCGAAGATGACGTATATGGAGACCTGGCTGTTACGAAAGTTGTCACAATTTTCCATACGAAGATTTTAAGCCCGAGATCAGCCCAATCGGAGTTCGGACGCGGCCTGTAGGCCCGTTTTGGTGGAACCCTAAAAGGGGGTGACGGAAATCCGAGAAGATATATAAAGGGAGGAAACCTAATTCGTGGAGGACTCCTCCACCCACGAATTTCAGCCACCAAAAGCCACGTTTTTGCCTCCCCCATGGATCCCATCTCCATGGGGGAGGGCTCCCAAGAAGCCATGAAGGAGGGAGGCTAAGGGGCGGCGCTCCCCAAGCTTGCCGGCGGCGGGGAAAGGAGTTCCCCGCACCGCCGGCGCCGCCGCCGCCCTGCGCCGCCGCGCTGCCCCTCTCCGCCGTCTTCACCGCCATCTCCATCACCATCTCCTCCTTGTATTCAGTGGTTCATCCTCCCACAAACCTCTGTACCGTCCTATGTAAACATGGTGTTTGATGCTATAATATTTATCCTATGATTTACATCATGTTTCCGTAGTTTATTTGTCTTTTGATTGCTTAATTGAATGCATGAGGTTCATTAGAGTTGTATGTCTATATGGTGCTGTCCTTTGGTGTCCATTATACTTGTGCGCGCATGGATCAAACACCCTAGGGTTGGTAGTATTTGTAACGAAGCGGGGGAAGTTCTGCCGGAGTGACAGAAACCTGAGAACGCGAACCGATTAGTTGCACGTATGGGAGTAAGAGGACCTTGAACTTAAGGCTATGGTTGGGGAAACCTTAATGCATTGTTAGTATTTGCGGATGCTTTCTAACAATCCAATCATATAGTACTTGTAATCCCAAGTAGTGGAGTGCATGTATATTTAGCCTCTCCCACATAGAAAACTGCATCGAAGACAATGAACCAAGTACCTTCACTAATTAATCTTGGACAAAGCCACCACAATTACCACCACTTTTCCACACTCATGGTACTGTTAGTATATGGTTACTTAGTGTATTTTATTGCTGCAGCACTAACATTTACTTTCTTGTATTTATTATCTTGCAAAACTACCTCTCATACCCGTATTGCTACCGTAGTTTTATTTTCTAGATAATGCAAACGTTTAGTGTGCGTAGAGTTGTATCAGTGGTTGATAGAACTTGAGAGAATACTTATCCTACCTTTAGCTCCTCGTTGGGTTCGACACTCTTACTTATCGAAAAGGCTACACGCGATCCCCTATACTTGTGGGTTATCAAGACCTTTTCTGGCGCCGTTGCCGGGGAGCCATAGCGTAGGTTAATGTTCTTGTGTGCACTTGTTTGCTTTATCTCTAAGTAGTTTTTATTTTCAGTATTAAGTTGTTCTTTATCTTACTATGGATAGGGAATGCGAATTACAAAAAAATTAGGTGTAGTTGTTATCTAAAAACGTTTTCAAAAAGAAAAGTGATTGGAAAGATGAGTAATGGTTAAATGGGGGTCGACCTTGAACACTTGTGTTCATGCCTATGAAACCAAAACAAATCTTTCCATGGAAGCTTTTCATTAAAAACATGTAAATATTGTAAATATTGTGTATATACCTCTGTACATAAAAATAAAATGCTAATTATAGTCTTTAGTTAATTGAAAGTTGATAGTTTTACTTTGCTGTCCAGAAACAGATTTTCTGTGCTCCACCGTATTAAATGTTTAAAATCACCAGAACGTGATCTTGATCTGAAATTTCTTGAGTGCAAAGTGATGCTTATTAGCTTTCTTTCATTAGACTAACTTTTTCTGATTTAAGGTACGTAGATAGGTCGAAAAATTCGATCTTTACTGACTGTTCTGTTTAGACAGATTTTGTGCTTCTCTGTAAATAAAATCGTGATAAATCTCAGAATAGTATTTTGACTTGAAAATTTTTGTGCATAAACCTGAGATTATTATCTTTTTTCATTAGACTAAAGTTTTTCGATTTGAGCTACTTAACTATCTCGTTGAATGCCATCTTTACGGACTGTTCAGTTTTGACAGATTTCTTTGTTTATTCAATATTGTACTTGGTGTTGTTAGTTTCATTAGTTTTTCGACGGACAACGGAAATCATGAACACCTTAGTATATACAGTGGCTAATGTTGAGTAAAAATTATAAAACTTGTCAATGCTTGAACATGAGTGGATTTTATTTAATGAGTACTAACCCTACTAATGAGTTTTGTGAAGTTTTATGTGGATGTAGCTTATAAGATCTAATCAATATGGTGATATGAGATGAATAAGAAGACGCAAGAGCTCAAGCTTGGGGATGTGTAGGTGCATCCCAAGAACATATTCAAGAAGATACAATCATCTAAGCTTGGGGATGCCCGAGTCATCCCCCTATTCATCAACTAACATGAGGTTGTCTCGTTCATACTCTATATTACCCGTCCACATGATATGTATTGTCTTAACTTGTATTATAATTGCTTTTATATGTCTTGGTTTTACCTTCTTTAGTTTTATTAGGCTCCTTATTTGGTTTCGATTGCTTCTTTACTTTCACTTATAAATTCAAAATAACAAAAATATTTTCTTTTGTTTTGCTTCTTTGTTTGGTTCTTTATTTTAATTTTATTTGGGTTTTACTTTTGATTTTTATTTAGAGTTTTCCTTGCTGTAGCTAGCATGTTTAGGTCTTGCTTAGCCTCTGGTTTCTTAGTTTATCAAAAATAAAGTACCAAGTTTTATCCATTTAGCTTAGTTGATACATATGTAAAAAGTGATTTTCTGTTTTCGGTATCTACTGCTTATTGCGCGATTTTTCATATTTTACTGGAAGCTCTAAAAATCACGAAAAAATTACTGATGTTGTAGCACCTAATCCTCTGCATGTACAAAAATTGGCTAAAATTTCGGGCATGTTTAAGTGCACCTAAAAATTGCGTTTTCCAGCTGCTGTTTTTCTGGACAGATTCTGACTTTTGTTGCAAGAGTGGCCTCTTTTCGTTTTCATTTGATTTTTAATGGTTCTTACCTTTCATTTATAAGTTGGCCATTTAAGCAACCTTTCTGTAACTTAAAAACAAAATTTTATTTGGTTTAATAGTAGCACTTGGGAAATATTATCTATTGTACTAATGTCTAACCGCAGAAAAGAATGGGAAAGTTTTTGTGTTGAAGTTTTTTCACAGAGAATGAAGGAACACCAAACTATGGAATATTGAAGAATTACCAAAGTCATAAGCTTGGGGATGTCCCCGCATCCCTCTTCATCAATAACCCCACGGTTTGCAAACCTTTAAACTTTGTTTTTTGAGCAACATAGGAACTTAACTAAACTTGAAGCGGCTGTATTTTATTATCTATTTATCTTAGCATCAAACACCAGTTACATTAATAAGTGGATCGTCACATATTTTATTTATCCTCTGTTTTCAATGTTTACTTGGTTAATGGATTACTTGTTGAAACTTAAAAATGATGTGTGAATAATACTGTTTAGTAGTTTATGTTTTCTTATGGTTAGTCTCAACTAGCTAATAGTGCATATTATGTTATTTTGATATCAACATGCATTGTCCTGTTCATAAGATGGTATGGTATTGTGGTATCCTCCTCTGAATAATTCACTTGAATCGACTTGGCACATGCTCACACATGTTATGACTGAAAAATAAAAGTCAATTAAGCCTTGATGATCTATTTTGCCTCAGAGTTTTAGTATCGTTTTTATGCCTCCGTTAATTTTATTTTGTCGCAAGCATGATTATGACCGTTATCGCTCTCGTGGTTGTCGCTTCCCAGTCTATTGCTAGCCTTCACTTGTACTGAGCGGGAATGCTGCTCGTGCATCCAAATCCTTAAAACCAAGTTATCCCAAAGAGTCCACCAAAAAATTCCTATGCATGGTATTTCAAGCCATTCCAAGTAAATTTGCATGTGCTACCTTTAAAACCTTCAAAATATTTCTCTTTTTGTGTCAATGTTTACTAGCTCATGAGGAATTAGTGTGGTTATTCTTTATTCTATTTGTCAAATGGACTTTTACACCTGGACTAGTGGCATATACATCCGCTTATCCAATAACTTGCAAAAAGAGCTGGCAACGGGGTGCCCAGTCCCAATTAATTACAACTTTAACCAATTAATTCTCTTCACACTTTTGCCCTGATTCATCAGTAAGCAATGACAAACAGTGAAATACCTGAATGTGTGTAAACCAAAGAGAAAGAGGGATGATCTGCCTTGCTGGTAGAAATAACGTCCTTCATGGGAGCCGCTCTTAAAAGTCCGTTTGACAGGTAGAATACTGTTCTCACCCGCTACCATTCGTTGACAATTAACAAACACCTCTCAAAACATTTTTACCTCTGTTTTTAAAACAAAAAGCTCTAGCACGTGTTAATCCCTGCTTCCCTCTGCGAAGGGCCAATCTTTTATTTTTATGTTGAGTCACCATCCTTTCTTTGAGCACTTCTTCGAGAGCATAGCTGTCGTTCTTAGTGTAATGTGCTTGTCCCAGAATACGATTAATTGAGGTATAACCATGATGCTTTTATCTTTGATATCTCTATATCTAGTCTTCACTTGAACTTCAGAGGTGCCTTGGCATTTATGTTTTGCTCCACAATTAAGGGCAAGCGAGATACCACTCTATCATGCTTTATTATGGTCATTACAATCTTGTTGATGTTTATAAATTTCATGTTATAAGCTCTTAGTTCGTTGATACTTTTCATTAGGAAACATGATTGCTAAGTTTTATTATCCATACATCATGCAATTGTTAAAGACCTGATCATAGCATTTACAATCAAAAATTATTTTGTTATCATTTACCTACTCGAGGACGAGCAGGAATTAAGCTTGGGGATGTTGATACGTCCAAAACGTATCTATAATTTTTGATTGTTTCATGCCATTTTTATGCTTTTAGCACTTGTTTTATATTAAGTTTATTATTTATTTGGACTAACCTACTAATAGTTGCAAAAGTGCACAATGTTCTTGTTTTACTCTTTGATGTGTAGAAATTATCAAGAATACAAGAGGAAACCTTGTTGGAGTCGAATTGGGACTTTCCTGAAATCTGTCTGAGAACTTTTTACGAAGATTGCCAGTTTGACCCTCGAAGATGACGTTATATGGAGACCTGGCTGTTACGAAAGTTGTCACAATTTTCCATACGAAGATTTTAAGCCCGAGATCAGCCCAATCGGAGTTCGGACGCGGCCCGTTTTGGTGGAACCCTAAAAGGGGGTGACGGAAATCCGAGAAGATATATAAAGGGAGGAAACCTAATTCGTGGAGGACTCCTCCACCCACGAATTTCAGCCACCAAAAGCCACGTTTTTGCCTCCCCCATGGATCCCATCTCCATGGGGGAGGGCTCCCAAGAAGCCATGAAGGAGGGAGGCTAAGGGGCGGCGCTCCCCAAGCTTGCCGGCGGCGGGGAAAGGAGTTCCCCGCACCGCCGGCGCCGCCGCCGCCCTGCGCCGCCGCGCTGCCCCTCTCCGCCGTCTTCACCGCCATCTCCATCACCATCTCCTCCTTGTATTCAGTGGTTCATCCTCCCACAAACCTCTGTACCGTCCTATGTAAACATGGTGTTTGATGCTATAATATTTATCCTATGATTTACATCATGTTTCCGTAGTTTATTTGTCTTTTGATTGCTTAATTGAATGCATGAGGTTCATTAGAGTTGTATGTCTATATGGTGCTGTCCTTTGGTGTCCATTATACTTGTGCGCGCATGGATCAAACACCCTAGGGTTGGTAGTATTTGTAACGAAGCGGGGGAAGTTCTGCCGGAGTGACAGAAACCTGAGAACGCGAACCGATTAGTTGCACGTATGGGAGTAAGAGGACCTTGAACTTAAGGCTATGGTTGGGGAAACCTTAATGCATTGTTAGTATTTGCGGATGCTTTCTAACAATCCAATCATATAGTACTTGTAATCCCAAGTAGTGGAGTGCATGTATATTTAGCCTCTCCCACATAGAAAACTGCATCGAAGACAATGAACCAAGTACCTTCACTAATTAATCTTGGACAAAGCCACCACAATTACCACCACTTTTCCACACTCATGGTACTGTTAGTATATGGTTACTTAGTGTATTTTATTGCTGCAGCACTAACATTTACTTTCTTGTATTTATTATCTTGCAAAACTACCTCTCATACCCGTATTGCTACCGTAGTTTTATTTTCTAGATAATGCAAACGTTTAGTGTGCGTAGAGTTGTATCAGTGGTTGATAGAACTTGAGAGAATACTTATCCTACCTTTAGCTCCTCGTTGGGTTCGACACTCTTACTTATCGAAAAGGCTACACGCGATCCCCTATACTTGTGGGTTATCATCGGTCTGGGCCGCTTCATCAACTCAATGCTGCCGACAATGCAAGTGCACGCGAGAGGGTAGCAAATAAAAGAACGATGCCCCTGTGATAAACGGGTTCTAAAAGCGTACAACTATATCTACGCATAGATCGGTTCTGATACCACTGAAGGGGATCGTAGGCAGAAAACAAAATTTTCCTAACAACGATAACCTTAATACAGCCAGAATCTATACTATGCAGATATAGTAATACGCAGGAGATCGATATACATACCCTTGTAGACCGAAAAAGGGGGATCACCTCCCGCACAAGCGTTGTCGATGAAGCCGACGAAGCCGACCTCAAGGTCGTGTAGTGGAAGAGACCTCCGAGCGCCACAGGCGTGGCACCTCGCAGGGAATTCTACACGTACGGCGAAGATGACTTCCTCCAGGCTGCCGATCCAGGGACGAGCAGCGGGAAAAGACTTGGACCGGAAAACCAGCAGCACACGGTGGTGTGCTTATATATGGTGGAGAACACTCACCTCGTACACGACTCCAATTGCGGAGTCACGATTAAACGGGAGATGAGAGAGAGAGAAATTGGTGTGTATTTCAAGGCAAGGGGCACCCATATATAGGTGGAGGAGGGAGACCATCTCCCTTGGCTAAGCCATGTGGGACTAAACCCCAATGGCTAGCAGGCCAAGGGGGCAGCCGGCCCCTAGGTGGGCTCCATTTGGCCCACCTAGGCCGGCTGGCCCTCCCCCTTCTTTTTTTTCTTTTTCTTTTTGGGGTTTTTCCCCTAATGGGCCTCTAAGGCCCATTTATGAAAAACAGCCTTTAAATTCGAATTTAATTAAATAAAAAATATATTATCATTAATTCAACTAATTAATATCAAATACATTTTATCTAATTAATTCCAGCTCCGAAAACTATTCGTCGCTCTCCGATCTCCATCGGAAACTCTCCCGGAACATTTCCGTGCTCTCCTTTTTTATTTTTCCTTCTATTTCCAATCTATTATAAATGTCATCTCCCTTAAGTGTGTTTACCCTACGGTTTCGAGATCTCGCCAGACATTAATCGAGACACGCTCTCCGATTAATGACTAATTCGTGGACCTTCGACCTAGACACGTCGAGTCTTAAACCTTTGCCATGGCGATACTTAGCGTGTCCGAGACTCGTTCATAGATATCATGATACCTATCTTGATCTCGTTACCGACAAACACTATCTTCTACTCGTCGGATGTATGTCCCCGTGACCTAGTCACATGCTTGCAAGCTCATTGACATAATCCACCGAGTGGGCCCTAGAGTATCTATCCTGCTATGCGGACTGGAATCCCGCTCTTGACCCCTGTCTCAAATACTCCCTTCCGATACCCGAGAGGAACACCGTTATTGTCACATTAAATAAATATGACGTTATGATGCAATCAAAGTATCTTTCAGGAATAGCAATAAGAGTGATCTCGTCAAAGGCGTAATGACTACGTCCTACAAATATTGGGTATGTCCATCACGTCATTCTCCAATGACATGACTCCATTGTCAATTGACACACAACGTCACATGATCGGGAAACCTCGATCATCGATTGCACAATGAACTAGTTACATAGAGGCTACTAGGGACCTGGTTGTCTACGTACCACACGTGTATTAAATGTTTCGCTTAATACAGTTATGGCATGGCGTCGTTGTCTCGTTGCACGGACACCGGGAGTATAGGATACCCCCTTTTAGGTTCGGCACGGGGCGCGAAGGAGGCTGAGAATCGTCTTCTTGGGCGGAGTCTAGATCAAGCTCTCCTCTCCACGATCAAAGCATGCAACCAAAGGGACACAAGGAGCTACCCAGGTTCAGGCCGCCCGGAGGCTAAAAGCCCTACTCCTGCATGTCTGGATTGATGAGTTCTTCATAGTGTGGCTTACAATGGAACCTCCCGGACAGGGTACCCGGAAGGGTTTTGGCTGAGGTAGAAGAAGGACAGATCCTGACCCGGAGGAGATCACCTTCCTCTCTACCTTCGCAGCCCTAGTCTAGTCTTGCTCTGGTTAGCTTGTTTCGTCCTTCTTCTCCCTCCCCCCTGCCTTGGTCCTCCTTTTATAGGCTAAGGGGTTGCCACAGGGTCACGTGAGGGGCGAGGGACCTTCGGGGTGAAGGACCCTCCTCATCTAGTTTAGGGGGAGACGTGGCCTCTCCTCAGCCTAGCGTCTCCTTTGGGTTAGGTGGGAGCGTCCGCCTTGGGGTGGACAGGAGCTGACACCACCACGGGACGTGCTTCCCGCCCGCGCTGCCTTCGCCTTGCTTCCCAAGTCTTCCGTGGTGAGGTGGAGTGCTTATCCACAGGACGTAGGAAGTACCCGAGAGGGAGCCTGGCCTCCTGCCGGGAACTCGGGCTCTCGGGTCCTTCCTGGCCTTCTTGCTTGATTCGGGGACCCGGAAGGTCCCCAGGACCGGAGCCCTTAGTCGTAGGCCATGCGTGTCTTGACGGTGAACCCGCCAGCTTGACTTGAGTCTTGGTCTTGTCCATCTTCATCTTGGGCCCACATGGGGTGGACCCACTTTGGCAGTACTAGGGGAACCCCATGTTCCACTGTTGCGACAGTAGCCCCCGGGCATGGTCCCGGCGGCTCTTGCTCCAGCTGCCGGGGCCATGGCCTAAAGATAGGTCAAAGTGGGTCCCGGGCACCTGGTCTTCTCAGCTCCTTCACTGATGGCCTTGAAGGTCTTGGAGTTACTCCGCTCGGGGGAATAACTGCGGGGCCCCCTCGATTCCCACTAACGGAAGAACCGAGGAGACGCTGGCAGAGGCACTGCCGCGGCTATAAAAGCGAGGCGCACCCCTGGCCTTTTCGTCATCTTCTTCCTTGTCCAACTCCAGGCCTCCCCACAAGCTGCCAGCGCCAATGGCGAGAGCGAGAGAGAGAGTTGGGCGCCCTCGTACTTCTTCAGCTGCTGCGGAGAGTGGCCCCTCCACTCGTGGTCGAGCTGTTCCGCGAGGTCGTGGGATTCGCGGTCGCGGCGGCCGTGGAGGCCGCGGCACCGCTGCCCCTCTTCCTAGGAGCATGGTTCATACCAGCTTCGCGCCGTTCGAGTTCGCGTGGATCTGAACCGCAGGCCTCGCAGCCGGCTTCTCCTGCCGGATTCCTTCGCGATGGCGACGGAGGACATCGGACCCTCCGGCTTCTGGCTGCAGGTGGAAGGCTGCCCCAATGGCCCCTCCTGGGCCATGGCGGAGCGCACCACTGAAGGCGCCATGCTTCTGGGTCCGGGGTGGAAGTCGTTCTCCCTGCCCGCCGCCTGTCCAGGGGGCAGTGCTTGGTGTTCCGGTACGACGGAGATGCTACGCTCTCCGTGAAGATCTTCGGTGTCGATGGCGGACGCGTGGAGTGCTGCATGGAGAGCAGCAGCGGCAGCTCGAGCTCCTACGACGAGGATGAAGATGAGGAAAACTCATCTGACATCAAGGTCGAGGGGAGCTCGTCTTCCTGAAGGCGAGGAGCTTCGGACGGGCGCCATGGAGATCTCGTTGACCTCCTCCGGCGGCCTTGACGTCGTATTCTGGAAGTAGCGTCTTCCATTGTACGGCGGTGCTCCTTGTTCGGCGGGAGCCAACCTTTTTGTTGTAAAAAAGATCGTCCCCTTGTAGTCCTTGTAAATGAAGAAGATCTTGTTTTCCTCCTTGTCTTCGTGTCGCGTCCGTGTGAATGAGAACGAGTTTTTTGCAAAACGCGCTCCCATTACTGCAGCAGCCGTAGCGTCAAGGGGTAGGTGGAGCAGGGGAGGCCTATAAAAGACCATCCAGACTCCACCCCTTCGCCACATCTTCTCGCCTTGCTCCGCTCCTCTTCTTCCTTTGCCTCCCCTCGTCCCGCAGAACAATGTCCGGCGAAGCAGAGAGGGCCTTGTCCGATGTGTCGACGGCGGAGTCCGTCTTCGAGGAGCGGCGGAGGCACCCAGCGAAGCTGGAGCCCGAGCCACTGACGGCGAGGTTGCGTCCCGTTCTTCTGCTGCCCAGAATGTTGCTCGCCTGGCGGCCGTCTCTGGTCCTGTTGCCCAAGAAGAGGCAAGGATTAGGGCAGTAAGGAGGACGCACCTGTGGTCCATCCTGAAGGAAAGGACTGCCGGTATTCCGGAGCTGTCCTTGGTTGTGGCTGAACTCGAGGCCATTGAGCAGGTTCACTGTCTTGCTTTCTCCATGATTCCGCCTTTTCTTCTTGGATGACCTTGATCTTGATCTGGACTTTTGCAGGCCGAGAGTCAGTCCGTAGGCGAACTGGCGGACGGAATCTTCCGTCTCTTTGGCCCTGGAGCGCCCTGGTCGGCAGAAGGGGTCGAGCTCTTCGACGCGCCTGACAAGATTCTGCACGCGTGTCATCTTTTCACCCAGGCGTCCCCGGAGAGAAGAGTGCACCCGGCAGGCAATAAAACAGAAAGACAGAGCTGCACAGCCAGGAGCCCTGAGCTGGCCTTAGTAGCATAGGCTAGATATGTATCCAGGAAAAGCTTCGACTGAATGTAATCCAGAATTGTAAACTCAGAATGTAAGTTCAGATGAATGCAATCCTAGGGCTCAACTCCCGGGGTCATTTCCCAAACCTCCCTTGCACTAACGCGCCGTCAAGTTTTCTGAGGAGATCTCTTAGGTGACAAGTGCTCTGACCGCCCGCACCGTAGCAGCACCCCTAAGAGCACTATGCCTTCCGGGAGTCCACTCCACAGCCACGGGTACTAGGCCAGAAGGGAAATCTGACCGTTCGCCGGGGAGGACGCATTACCCCCGCAAAGGTTCTCATCAACTGTCAAGCATGCGCAGGTTGGTGGTATATTGACTCCGAGCGAGATATTATGCCTAGAATGCAGATGCACATGCAAAGACTTAGCTGGTTTTTGCCGTGCCTTGATCTACTCTGTCCTTCCCGGGTATCCAGCTCCTGAGCCGCTCTTCAGCATCCATTCCTGTCCCGGGAGAGGCGCTACACACAACACACTTTCAGTAGGAAAAGAATGGACCCTCCCTTACATGTCGTGAAAGTGTTTCATCCGGAGCAACCCGCAAGCAAAGTTGAATGTGCATTTCTGTGTTTAGGTTCTTTAAAACACAGCACTGCCCGTTCCACTTCTTACCGCGGCAGTACGGCACGATCAGGTGGCAGCGCCTACTGATAGGCTGCTCGCGCTCGACCTGTCAGCCACCGGCACCATGTCAGCCCCCTGCTTGGGGGTTGTTACGGATAACACACTTCACGACAACAAGAGAGGCTCACGGAATTGAAAAACTTATCTTTTATTCCTTGGCGACGATTCTTACACCCTTATACAGAACACTAGCCCCTTGGGCGTGCTTAGTTGACTCGAACTATCTGCGATTCATGTTCGTATTCAGGGGTAGAATTTCCGGAGATTCTCGATGTTCCAGGCGTTGCCCTCCGGCCTGCCTTTCTCGTCCTCCAGATAAACAGCTCCGGGTCTCAGGGTATGCGTCACCCGATAAGGTCCTTCCCACTTGGAGGACAGCTTGTTCATGTTATCAAGCTTCTGCTTCTTGCGGAGAACCAGGTCTCCGGGTTCCAGTACCCGTGAACGGATATGGCGATCATGATAGCGGCGGAGCCCTTGCTGGTATCGAGCAGATCGTAAGGAAGCTCGGCACCGCACCTCTTCCAGGAAGTTGATGTCATCAATCCTCCTCTCAGCTTGTGCGTCTTCATCATAGGCAAGTACCCGGGGGATCCATGCCTGAGCTCTGTTGGCAAGACGGCTTCTGCTCCATAGACAAGGAAGAATGGTGTTTCTTGAGTGGCTCTGCTTGGTGTGGTTCTGAGGGACCACAAGACACTTGGTAGATGCTCAATCCAGTTCTTGCCCTTGTCTTCTAACTTGTCAAAGGCCTTGGTCTTCAAACCCTTTAGGACCTCCGCATTGGCTCGCTCCACTTGCCCATTGCACCTTGGGTAGGACACCGAGGCAAAACACACCTTGATTCCCAGCTCTTCACAGAAGTTGAGGAAGGATCGGCTTGTGAACTGAGAGCCATTGTCCGTGATGATTCTGTTGGGTACTCCGAAGCGGTACACGATCCCTTCAATGAACTTGATGGCTGCTTGAGCTGTCTGTCTTGGTACTGGCATCACTTCCACCCACTTTGTGAACTTGTCGATGGCCACGAAAAGGTATTCATGGCCCCCGACAGACTTCGGTATCTTCCCACGATGTCCAGCCCCCAGACCGCGAACGGCCAGGAGATTGGAATTGGCTGCAGAGCTTGCGCCGGCTGATGTATGTTCTTCGCATAGTATGGCAGGCTTCACAGGTCTTGACTAGCTGCTCCGCATCACTGAGGACTGTTGGCCAGTAGAACCCGTGACGAAAACTTTACCCGCCAGTGATCTTGATGCCACATGACTTGAACATGTGCCTCGTGGATGTCCCGTAGCAGTACTTGGCCTTGTTCTTGAGGATGCAGCGGAGCTTGACTCCGTTGTCCCGTCGCCGGTAGAGCTCGCCGTCGATCATGACGTAGAGCTTGGCTTGACGAGCCACCCGCTCGGCGTCGTGATCGTCCTCCGGGAGGGCGTGCTCCATGATGTACTTGACGATGTCCCGGGCCCAGGGTGGGTGGGTCCTTCCACCGGTAGCACCATCCGACGGAAAGAAAGCATAGCTTCCTCCGCTGGAGGGGCTGCCGGGTCTTGAGCTTCTGGGCTGGCTACCCGTGTTGTCGAGGTAGAAGGGTCGCCAGCCCCCGGCGCAGATCTTGCGCGAGCCTCTCGGGCGGGATCGAAGGTCGCCTGAGGACCTCGATGTAGATCCCGGGAGGCACTGGTTCTTGCTTGGACGCCACCTGCGATAGCTCATCCGCGGCCGTGTTTTCTCCCCGTGGGACGTACACAGCCCGGAAGTTGTCGAAGCGCCGCTGCAGCTTCCAGACCTCTTCAACGTATGGTGCCATCTGAGGGCACGCGTACTCCTTGTTCACTTGTTTGATGACTAACTGAGAGTCACCCTTGACGACGATCTTGTTGATGCCGAGGCCGATGGCAGCACGAAGTCCTGCGAGCAGGCCCTCGTACTCCGCCGTGTTGTTGGAGATGTTCCCTTGGTAGTGCATCGTACTTCAGCCGGTCCCCGGTTGGTGAGGTTAGGACAACCCCAGCACCTCCTTTCCCCTTGGTGTAGGAGCCGTCGAAGTGCATGGTCCAGGCGCTAGGATCTTCCTTCCCGGGGAGGCAGGTTTCCTCTTCCGGGTCGTCGAACGCCGTCTCGGTCCACTCGGCCGTGAAATCCGCCAGCGCCTGACTCTTGATGTTGTCCGTGTGCTCGAACTTGAGACCGAAACCTTGAAGCTCCATGGCCCACCATGATATGCGACCAGTGGCAAGTGGGTTCTCCAGGGGGCTTCTTAGGTTGTACTTGGACACCACCGTGATGGGATGGCTTTGGAAGTACGGCCTCATCTTGCGGGAGGCAATGAGGATTGCCAGCAGCAGCTTCTGCATCATGGGGTACCGCTCCCGGGCGTCGCGCAGCACTGCGCTGACGAAGTAGACCGGGTGCTGCACCTTGCGGGTCGCCGAGTCCTGAGAGGGCTCGGCTTCCCCCTCGTCGACGTCTTGGGGTGGGGACGAGTAGCCCCCGGCGAAGTCTCGTCGGAGGGAGATTCTCCATTCCCGACGGGATCCGCGTCGCTTGGTGAAGTTGCAGTGACGCCAGGATCATGAGACCCCTGGTCACCCGGCAGCCTTTTCTTGCACGGTTGCCCGGAAGAGAGTTCCCGGGTCGCTTGCCCTTGATCTTGCTTGACTTCTTCGGAGGAGCGTCACGCTCTACCACGAGCACAGCGCTGATCACCTGGTTGGTGGCAGCAATGTACAGTAGTAGGGGCTCCTTCTCTTCTGGTGCCACGAGGATTGGTGGCGAGGCGAGGTAGCGCTTAGGGACTGCAGGGCTTCCTCGGCCTCGGAGGTCCACTCCACGGGGCCTGACTTCTTGAGCAGCCTGAAGAACGGTAAGGCCCGCTCCCCAAGCCTTGAGATGAAGCGCCCGAGTGCAGTGATGCACCCGTTGAGGCGCTGTACGTCCTTGACCCGCCGGGGCGCCTCCATGCGCTCGATTGCCTTGATTTTGTCCGGATTCGCCTCGATCCCTCGGTGAGAGACCAGGAAACCCAGCAGCTTGCCGGAGGGGACCCCGAACACGCACTTGTCGGGGTTGAGCTTGAAGTTGACCCGGCGGAGGTTCTCGAAGGTCTCGTGCAGGTCTTGGATGAGGGAGTCCTTGTACCGGGTCTTGACCACGATGTCGTCGATGTACGCTTCGACGTTGCGGCCCAGCTGCGACCCAAGGCATGCTTGCATTGCGCGCTGGAAGGTAGCGCCGGCGTTCGGAGGCCAAAAGGCATCCGGGTGTAGCAGTAGCAGCCCTTGGGAGTGATGAAGGCCGTCTTCTCTTGGTCCTCGAGTGACATCATGATCTGGTGGTACCCGGAAAGGCATCCAGAAACACCAGCTCGCACCCGGCCGTGGAATCCACGATCATGTCGATCCGCGGCAGGGGGAAAGGGTCCTTGGGACAGGCCTTATTCAGGTCTGTGAAGTCGATGCAGAGTCTCCACTTGAAGGTCATGGGTTCGGTACCACCACGGGGTTGGCCACCCAGCTTGGGTGGGGAACCGACCGGATGACACCAGCTTCTATCAACTTGTCCACCTCGGCGATGATGAATTCCAGCTTTTCCTTGCTTTGGTTCCGGAGAACCTGCTTCACGGGGCGAGCCCCCGGATTGACCGCCAATTTGTGCTCGATCACCTCCCTTGGTACGCCGGGTAAACCTGATGCCTCCCACGCGAAGACGTCAGAGTTTTCCCGAAGGAAGGCGACGAGCGCGCTTTCCTATTTGTCGGTGAGGCGGGCGCCGATGGTGATGGAGCGAACTCCGTCGCTGGTTAGCGCCACCTTCTTGGTCAGCTGCGGATCGCCATGGAATGGCGCCTTCTTGGGGGAGTAGATGTGGAGCCCCCGGGTGCCCTTCGCCCCCGGGGAGAGCCCCATCATCATCCTCCTGTACACCTTGAGGGATCCGCCGTGGTTGCCACCGTCTGGTTCAGCTGGTGAACGCAGTAGATAGCATCGTCGATGTCGGCCTGACCTTGATCACGCCCCACGGCGCCGGAATCTTCAGCATGTTGTAGGCGAAGTGGGAGACGGCCATGAACTTGGCCAGAGCAGGTCTGCCAAGTATGCCGTTGTACGGTAGCGGAGTGTCGGCGATGTCGAAGACGATTTCCTCGGTGCGGAAGTTCTTGGAGTCGCCGAAGGTGACCGGAAGGGTGATCTTCCCGAGGGGTCGAGTAACACTTCCGTTCACGCCTTGGAACACCCCGTGTCTTGTAGGCGAGACAGGGGGATTTGAAGGATAGCCAGGACCTTCGCCGTCAGCAGTTGAGGCTGGAGCCTCCGTCGACCAGCATCTTGGTGACCTTGTAGTTGTGGATGACGGGCGACACGATCAGCAGGGTCCCGACCCCGGCAGTGTTTGCAGGGTGGTCTTCTGGGTCGAAGGTGATGACTTGGCTAGACCAGTCCAGGGGCTTGGACGGAGCAGAAGCAACCGCGTTCAGCTCCCGGACAAGTCTCTTGCAGGCGCCGTTGGAGGGAGGCAGAGAAGACCCTCCGTGGATGCACCCGACAACTCCCGTGACTTCTTGATACTTGCCGCCGTTGCCTCCTTGGGGAGCCGGAGCTTCCCCGTTGCCGACGTGGGCGGCCCGGAGTGTTGTACCCGACCACCTTGACCGCCGCGTCCTCCTCCGCGGCCCCCGCGGCCACCGCCTCGGTACCATCCACGGCCGCCTCCGCCTTGGCGACCCGTGGGACAGTCACGAGCGATGTGCCCGGCAGTGCCGCAGTTGTAGCAACCGTCTTGACTGACCCCCAGCTCGGCGTTGCTCCCGGACGGCGAGGTTCTTGAGCATGCGGCAGTCCTTGAGCAAGTGGTTGCCTTCTGGATGATGTGGCACCAGGGATCACCTTCACCTTCTTCCTCGGAAGTCGGCGCGGGCT